>CM031238.1:82261696-82529389 GCA_018340775.1 Taxus wallichiana var. yunnanensis
AGAATTTATGGATCACAAAGTATCGAGAAACCCTTAGTCAAAGAAAGCTGGAAACTCCTTCTTCTTGTATTGATTTCTCAAACCAAAGTTGTACATAATGGAGAAATAGGAAATTTGAGAATGAGGGGAATGGAAGAATTTGGCAATCTCCTTTGTTCTCTCAAGGTCTGATATACTCTTGAGTTTACAAATTCGATCACCACTGACCCTTTGAAATGGGAATGGTGTTACAATTTATAGAATGAGAGGTGACTTATCGTCTTCCTCATGACCCTCCATATGCCTTAATATGACTTAAGAGTATTCATATTCCACTTTAAATATTTAAGTCCCTTTTATAATAAGCAAGGCAACTCAATTTACATTATGTTTCTAAAGTCACTTTTAAGTGACTTAAAGGCATATCAAAAGTGTAAACCTCTTGATGAAGAATTAGAAAATTTGAAAGTGAGAGAAAGTTGGGGGAAGAGGAGAGAGAGAGAGAGAGAGAGATAAAAGAAGAAGAGTAGATGTCACCCAATGAATTCCGTTGATCCTCGTTGATGGAAAGCTCCAAATGCGATTAAACATTGAATCTTTAAACTCCTTGCACCTTTGTGAAACTCCTCCAAATTAGCTCACGAACACTCACCCAGTTGAATGAACTAAGGTAGATCTCAAATAACTTTGTGAAAAATGGCTAGGATGCTCCCAAACAATGATGTCCCCTTGAATGATTAGCCTTGTACATCCCATTGTGCCAAAACTTCTCTTTGAGTGTAACTTCTTTATTTTTAATAATTGTGAAAAAGCGAACTCCCTCGATCCTTAGGTGAGTGTTGTGACCTTGATCCCCCTTTCGGCACTGTGTTCCTCACTTCTTTGGATCAAATTTCTATTTTTAGCGGGTGCTCGAGGGCCCACTTACTATTTTTAGTAAGTGTCAAAAATTTCCCGTTCGAAAGTGAATTCTCGGCTATAGTGCACCTTAGATATCTTCATCTCCTTCGCAGAGTTCTTTTGTTAATGACTTTCTGAAATAGTAGTTCTATGTAGTAGACCCTGCTATTTTTAGAAAGTTGGCCTCTAGGAGTCGGATTGACATAGGCGAAGTTTTTATATGGGTTTTTTTCCCAATATCATCCCTTTGAAATTTGGGCCATGCCCTTAATAATCGAGGAGATTTGGAAGTTTTAATTTTCAGACACAGCGGTGCTACAGTGGATGACCATTAATGGACCTCAAAATTTTAGGTCTGTTTTTCACCTCCGTTTGCAAAAGAAATTTATATTTTTGATGTGGGTTTTTTCTTCTGATGCTTCACGTGTGATCTCACTTCAATCCGACAACTGGTTTGACAGGAAATCCCACCTCTTTCTTCGTTGAGCCGAAAATGAGATTTCTTCATTGTGGTTGCTCTGTCACATGAGGGGAGTTTGAAGGTGTCTTTCTGATGGTCTTGGACATAGGAATGAATAGAATCAAATGGTTTGTTGTTTCATGCACCGGCTTGTAATATTTCTTCAGATCTTCATTTTTAGGCTATGGAGATTTTCATTGTTTTCTTCTTCTTGTTCTTCGTTTCTCCTTCTCGTTTCGATGAAAAATCCTTCTGAGACCTACACATAGCTGTGGGAATGTGTTTCAGTTCTTGGTTTGAGCAGGTCTGAGCATTTTCAATGGCGTAATGATGGTAGAATGTTGCAGAGGAAGGATGAAGATTATGCTCAGTGCATGAGAAATGGAAAGAGCGGCATTTAGAAGCAGCGAGCGGCGAGTTAGATTTTGAATTTTTTGAAATCATGGAAGGAGAAGCTTGGGAAAATTTTTCATTAATTTATTTCCCTGACCTCAGGGATGTGAGGGACATATAAAAGTCCGTGGTGAGTCAAGAGGATGACACGTGGCGGCGATCCGGCAAAATGAGGGAATGAAGGTAGAAAAAGCTGCTTTAAAGCACTTGGGGCTGGAAATTGGTCACATGGGTGTCCAAATGACTCCCTATGGGGGATGGGCACATTTTTCCATGTCTGATGTCCCCCACCTCAGGTACATAAGGGACATCAGTTTCCACGGTGGTCCTGGAGGTGACATGTGGCACCCGATCCAACGACAGGGAATGGATGCTCCAAAAATGCACCTGGGAGCTGAAACTCGGTCACGTGGGTGTCCAAATGAATCCCCATAGGGGCTGGGTGAATTTTTCAAGGTCTGATGTCCCCCACCTTAGGTGCATAAGGTACATCAAATTCCACGATGGTCTGGATCGACACGTGGCGCTCGATCCAACTGCACGGTAGGGGAAGGCATGCTCCAAATAAGCACCTGGAAGGTGATATGTCAGAAATCTGGAGGTCATATGAGGGCCCCTGAGAGGTCACATGGGTGCTGGGGGAAAATTTTTCCAAGGTCTGATGTACCTGACCTCAAGGAATTTGGGGACATGAAATCCCGCCAGGTTCCTGGTGTTGACACGTGTCCTCTCAAAAAAATGACCAAGTCCTAAACTACGTTTGAGAGGGTAACTTAGAACGAAGATAACTTGAGCTCCCGGTGGAATTTCTTGGTGAAATTTTATATGATCCTGACTGGAAATGGCATTTTGAATCCAATTATTGGGATTTCATGTCTTTATTCGGCCATAATGTTCCTAAAAATAGGATTTTTATCTGGTACTCACATGCACGAGAAAATTGCTGTCAATCATATGTGCCAAGGTGTTGTGAAAAATATTATTTTACCATCATGTAGGTATTAGAATCCTCTTTTTTACTTCTAAATCCATCTGGAGCTCCCAAAATATTCTTCCTCCGAAGCTCGGCGGTTGTTTTATATGCATGTATGTACCTTTAGGCTTGTGAACCTTGTTTTTTACTCAGACTACTCCAAGTCTTGTAAAACTTCCCCAAACCTTCAAAAATAATTTCCATTATGTTCTGAGGTATTCCATTCACCTCTATGTTGAATTTTTCCCTTTCGTTCCACTCCAGGGGGTTGAATCCAATCCTGGAAAGGCTAGCGATAGCCCTTCCCTATACTGCCAAAAGATAGTGTCTTTTTAGAACTCCCTAAAATCACCTAGGTGGAATGAGTGCACTTTACTAAATCACCTAGGGGAAAAATTTGACATCAAATAGGGGGTGATCAGACTGATGGATTTGACTTGGGGTGCCTAGGAATGAAAAATTTTCCATAGGGGTATAGTTGTCGTGCTTGGAAACTTCCAATTTCCTGTTGCACATTTTCACGACAACACGAGGTGTGAGATAATGATTAAGCGAAGTGGGGTTGTTTGGAATATAAGTTGTCGAGACCCTAATAAATATATGTTAATTATGTCACGGTATTTAGTTTTGGCACTCTTTGATCAAACACTCATTTTTGGGTTGTTTGGGGCCTTGAATGGTCATGTGGACATGTAAGCAATCAACCTAAGGAAATAAACAAACATGCAAAGAATACAAAGAGGAAAGGTCAATGTTTGAGTAACCTAAGCCAACTAAGAGAATGTAGGGAGTTGTGTTAATTCTTGTCTAATTAATTCTATGTGCCTAAATTAACAAATAAATGTAAACAAATTTAAATTAAATCAAATTGATTACTCTCCTTGAATTTAATTAAATCTACATGTAACTAATTAATTTAACAAAAGGAAACTAATTAATTAAAACAATGAATTAAATCTAATCTACTTATTTTTTGTGTTTTTAATGATTTTTAAAAGAAAGGAAATAAGAAAAATAAATTAAACTAATTAATTTAATCTAATGTTTTTGGGGATTTTTGGTTTTCTAGAATTAAATAAAAGAAATCTACATAGATAATACAACTTCTTCTAATTAAATGGAAATTACTTCTACTCTAAAATAAAATAAACTAAACAGTGAAATAGCTGGATGTGGCTATTTCCTTGTTGTAGAATGAATTTAATCTAATCTAATTAAATTGAAGATTTTCCTAATTTTTAATTGTTGATATGACTTCCTTTGGTTCTACCTCAGAATCATGGGAAGATTGAAAAGCTTCTCAGAAGAAATTTCTTCCCCTGAAGCTTCCCGGTAAAACAATAGGATCTACAGAAGCTTTCTAAATGTAAAGAAACTAAAACTAATGCACAAACACAGAAGCTTCTTCAAACTCACTTCCCTTGTAAATCCACAGGGATAGACAAGGAGGAAGCTTTCAATAGAATCTTTTCTCATGTCTAACAAACCTAAATAATGAATGCAATAAACTCTATAGGTAAATGATTTGATAATGAAGAAATGGAAGCACTTTGTGAACAAGAACCTCTTTGAATCCTTCCCAGACAAATCCATAAGGATGAGCTGAGAAGAAATCCTCAATGGAAGCTACTTATAGGTAATAAAACTAATTGTAAATTCTACTTCTTAAAAAATGTTTGAATTGATTATGATTAAAATCTATCTAATGTAAACAAAGATTCTTCAAAAGAATTCAATTACACCCCCAACTTGGAAGTGTAGAATTGAGACAAATTCCAGTGTTGGTTGATTTTTTGATCCTCCTCATCTTTTTCCAATGGTGATATCCAAATGTGTCCAAGGGATTTATGTTGGTAGTGTGTGAAGAAAAATATGGAAGTGTTGGAGCTAGCTGGTTTGCGTAATGCATTCTAGTAGCAATGCAAGCAAGAGAATAATAAGGCAAATTAATTGTGTTTCTTGTGTATTTCTTGGCAAGATTTTGACAACATAATAGTGTAATTCCAAATCAAAATACTCAACCAATGCTTCGGGAAAAATCTTGGTTTTTATAGAAAGTTGGTAGAGAAGTGGTCCAACCCACTTGGCAACCAAGAAGTGCTACATCACTCATGGGAGGCAATCAACTACTAAAAATAGTAAGTAAGGAGAGGAGAATTTCATACGCATCTATCAAGCTCAAAAATAGTTGATTTGGTCAAGAAATGTGAGAAAAGTGAGTTGGGAAGAAGGCAACACACATGTACAAACACAATTTGAAAAGTCTCATAAAAATCACACGGAACCACCTAGTCATGTGGCGGCTAGGTAGTTGCAACCGCCCTATCCACCACTCGCTTAGGCGAATCCATCTGATGGTTAGTTGCATAACCGTGCATGGTTACGTAACTTAAGGCTAAAAGGTTAGGAAAAATGCTACAAAACAACTAAGGAAAGTGGGAAAAAATAGGAAAATAGATAAGCAAGGTAAATAAGCTACAAGAACATGCTACAAGTGAGAAATTGGACTTGGATATCATTGGAATCAATATTTATCATCATTGGGGATTTGAACTATTCTGACAATGTAGCACCGTGTAAATTTGGGTGCATATATATTCCCCCTCGGAGAAGCATTTTAGCCATGAAGAGGTGTAAAATGTGAGTTCAAGTATGGTGCTCCCAAACGGGAAAGTTAGAAATTATACCTGACACATCTGTGTGTTGATACTACACCAATCTAAGCTTCCGCTACCTGCAAGAAGAAAATGGGAATCAAGTGCAGATATAATGTATAATCGAAAAATATTTAAAACTAAAATGACAAGATTACTTACCATATATCCACGGGGATAGAGATATATATGTTGCACTAGCGCTCCCGCCTTACAAAACACACACACTCAAAACAATGTTAAAACATGTTATATATATATCTAAAATTACTATTTTAGAAATCATTTACACTTACCCACTTAGTGAAATTTGAGATCTAGATTACATGTGATGGTTTCACGTGAGAGTATAGTCAATCAAAATGAAGATGATATCGAGTGATGGCCAACCAATGGGAGGAGCATTGGGTCACAGAACATGTTAGTTATTTGCATTTGTTTATTTTCACCCTAAAATGTAGAAAATGTGAAAAACTTGACATGTAAGGGGGTTATTTTTGATAATTTTGTAGTAAAATGATCATCAATGGGGCACCACCTAGGATTTGTAATTTGTTTTATTCAAAATGGTCATTTTTGTTTTTTTTGATTTTGGACTTAGGGTTTACCCGATTTTTTAGGAATGGAACCTTATCTGATGGTGATTGCGCAAATGTCACCACTACACAAAGTAGCGTTGTGCCACCGCGGTTACCAACCACCATGTCATTATAAACGCAATAGTCATGATAATTGTAAATTTTTCGTGGTGGTTAACTATTACAATGTGGCTCTAACATAGCCAATTTTAATTGCAGGGAGTATCAAATTTTGACTAAGTTTGGGTTTTTGATTGGTTTTATGATGTTTTTGGTGAGCTTATTATGCATTTAAATTCTAATTTGCTCTTTTTCATGTTTTGAATAAAGGGGATATATCGGGTGGATGGAGGCCCATGAGTGTGACTAGTTAGCCCCTAATCTTGGATGCATTGACTGGGATGAGAGGGATTTTTACTATAGAGGGCTGGGATATGGAGGATATCACGAATATAGTTAGTAACACCGCTAGCCATTTATTGTGTGATTTATTGTCTTATTGGGATGATGTAAAACACTTTCCGACTTCTTGGAGTTAGGGGAGTGGACGATCACTTTAGAGAGGATGTCTACAGATTTTAGGGTTCTTGTCATTTGCAAGAAGTTGGTTTTGGTTGAAATCGATGGCATAGTCCCTTAGTGGGTTGTATACATGGGAGATGCACAGGCACCTAACACTGGTGCCAAAGCATGGGATGAGATTATTATATGTTTCCTGCTCTTATCCCTACCTTGTGTAAGGCCATTATTGGTATCTTGGCTTCACGCTTGGTTGGGAGATAAGGGTGGAGACAAGCTACTTACTTATGGGCACCCATTATTGAGCATTGAGAAGCATGGCCATATATATGCATGGGGTGTTGATATGCTTAGTTCCACATACCATGATTTGTACAAAGTTGTCAGATTGAAGGGAAAGGCCTTAGTCATCCCTACATTGGTCATGAGTTGGGTATATGAGTGCATGATTCCCTATCAGAGGGGGATTAGGATAGCATATCTCGGGGTGATTAGAGCAGCGAGATGGGTTTTTTATGGCTCTACTTCAAAGGGCCACATCATTGGTTTCTACACTTACCACTATCGATGATATGATCACACACCATATCAAGACATGGTTGACATATGGGGAGAGGATATCATCCCTTGGCTACATTAGTTCTAATACACAATTAGTGGATCATAAATAGGAGAGGTCCATCCCATCCTTAGGGTGCCTCGTAGCAAATTTAGCTATCCCTTACATTGATGCCCTCCCAATAGTTCTCAAGTGTATAGAGGGATCCAAAGGTGAGAGCTATCCAGAGGGGCAAGCTAGAGTGGACCATAATCACTCCTGGAGTTCTAATTAACACTCTACATGTTTTAGATCCACTTCGAGGATTTGTTAGGCCTAGGAAGGTCCTTTTATAGAGGTAGGACCCACACAGCAGAGAGGGGAGGAGGAGGAGAGATAGAGGTGGAGAAGGAGGAGATAGGAAGGGGGAGAATGACACCGAGTGGGTGGCCACTTGGAGAGGCCACCACAGCCATTAGGGCCGAGGCAAGAGGAAGAGGTAGAGACATTGGACATGGAGGATCTTTGACCGTAGGAGGAGGGGATGAGAGTCATTACTCGGTCCATTAAGGGGAGAGATGAGAGAGGAGATTAGAGTAGAGGAGGCAACCCATGTTAACTCCTGCACACCACCACCAGCACGGTTGATCCATCCTAGATGCCTAGGAGATCTCGAGTAAGTAAAATACTCTTCTCTCAAACTTTATTTTTACTAGATTGTTAGCAAACTACATGTTACTATCTCTTTTTTTTTTTTCTTTTGAAATTTTCTAACTCATTGTTTTTTTTTTTGTTTTTACCATAAATGGATGGAGAGAGATTTTATTTTGGATTCTATTTTCTTAAACACATTCACACTCCCTACGGGGAGACAGACAAGAGAGAATTAATATCAAACGTTGGGACTCCCATCGATGGTTGGACATCACACATTGATGTGTTTGCTGGCATGGCATGCTGCTGATGGCCATGACCTAGATGAGAGTCGAGCTCACTACAAGCATATCTATGGGCGAGAGAGGAGACAAAGACAAGACCATTCTTGTCAGTGGAGCCACTACTACCAGGAGATCACATGCCCCATCTCATGGGTAGTCTCATGGACACTCCCACTGATCAGTCACATGGAGGCTCTCACTCTCGCCATAGGAGCCACTGATAGGAGTCCCATGTCTTGCACCTTCACAAGGATCAGAGAGAGGGATATGCTACAGGCACTTATTGCTTTGAGATCATTTTTATTTATATATCAATTTTTTGGATTTTGGCTCATAGATGAGCATTTTGACCACACTTGTTAGAGTGTGATGGCATTGTACATGAAACTTGATTTTATTGATATATACATATATACATTTATTTTTGGTTTGACTATTCTATGTAAGAGTTGACTCATTCATGATTTATCCCATCTATGTACTCTTAGATGGTTAGAATTTCTTATGCTTTTTATATGATTTTATGGATGCATGTTATGGATGATGATGATGTAAATGTGTAAACACAATGAATTTTTTTCTTTTTTATATGAAACATGAGAAAACTTTGTAATTAGATACTTTGGTTTTCAAGAAATATTTAGAACTTCTATTTTATTGGAAAATGTGATGAATTTGATATAATATAAATATGAACTTACTCCATTCCTAACTCCACACAACTAGTAAGATGCGAGGGCTCATCACCAAGAGCTAGGAAGGATGTGAGTTGTATGATTTTGATGAATGAAGATGGTGATAAGAAGACAAGATTTTGACAAATATCTAATTAGGAACCTACAACTCAACCCTAAGCAAGGTCAACTAACTAGTTCGAATGTGATTTTCTTGCAATTTTATCTAGACTTAGATCCGTAGATGGCCTTTGATTGACAAAATATGGTTTTAGGGATTGAATCTCTTATAACATACACATCTAACTCACTTTCTTGGGATTTTAAGATTTCAAAGCACTTTTTATTCATTGACTTATTTATAACTTATTTATTTATTTGATAGGACCCCCTACATATTTCCCATGCTACTAGTAAGAAGCATGGGCTCATCACCGAGGACAAGTATAGGTGAGTAAGGGCACTTCCCTCCTTTCCCAACCTCACACCACTAGTAGGAAGCATGGGCTCATCACCAAAGATTGGTAGGGAAAAGAAGTGTAGTATTATTTGCAAAAGAAATAATTTTTGTATTTATTGTTTGATTTATCTTTTTTTTATTTTTAACTTTGACTTGTGCTTTTGGGAAGGAAAATTTCCCTAGCCTCAACCCCACGCAACTAGTAGGATGTGAGGGCTCACCACCGAAGGTTGAGATAGGGACAAGAGCTCTAGGTGAAATGTTTAGATTGTCTTCTATTATCAGAGATATTTTTAGGGAAAGATGTGACATCAAGAAGCTTCTAGAACAGACTATGGGAAAAGACACCTGAGCTAGAAGAAACCATGAATAGAACTAAGTGTGCAAGTCTTGGTAGGACCAATGTCAAAATTTCATCTTAATTGCTGAAATGATGAAGAGATTAGAATAATTTGGTGATGATATGATGGATACTTGAAGAGGTATGATTAAATGCTTTTCCAACATTTGGAAGTTTTAAAATTTACTTGAAAAGTAAGTTTCTTGATTTACAATTTCACAATATGATAATGTAGATGATATATGTATGGATGCAATAATGTACAAGTGGAGATGCAAATGAACTATGCATAAAATCATTTGAGGTGAAGTGAATTAACTGATTTATTAATTCTTCACCTTCTAAAGTACACAAGGTGGTACGCACCATTCTTAAAGTCTTCTATTACTTGGTACGGGCCTAACCATTTGGGTCTAAACTTCCTTCCTTTGTCATTATTTTTGTCAATCTGACTATCAAGTCTCAATACTAGGTCTCCTATGTGTATTTCATGTTCATACACTTTCTTGTTATACTTGATGACACATCCTATCAAGCATAAACATGGTGATGTTATTCAGCTCTAAGTTAAGCTTCATCAAGGGTTTCTAGTTCAACCAATCACGCTTCTCAATATTTATCTTCATCCAAAATTCCTTGTAAAGATATAAAAATACTAGGTAACTCTACTTCTAATGGTAAGACCACTTCATATCGAAGACTAAATAATAAGGGGTTTCCCCCATGGGTGTTCTTATCGATGTCCTATAGGCCCACAAGGCCAGAAATAACTTTAGATGTCAATCTCTTTTGTTTTCCTTAACCGTCTTAAGGAGAATGGAATTTAGGGTTTTTTTTAGCCTCAGCCTTGTCCATTAGCTTGAGGATAGTACAAAGAGGTTGTGTGATGTGATATTTTGAATTGTGCACATAATTCTCGCACCTCTTCATTTTTAAAAGGCATGCCATTATCTGATATAATGACTTGTGGGATCATACCTATAGATGATCTGGTTTAAAATAAACTTAGTAATTACATATCTAGGTCACTGTAGTAAAATGCATAGCCTTAACCCATTTTTAAAATACTCATTTGCCATTATAATGAAGTTATGGCCATCTGATGATGAGGGAGATAATATCCCTATTAAATCAAGACCCCAGGTGGAGAAGGGTTCAAGGTGTCATAATGGGTTATAGAGCCTAAGCAAGAATTTGTATCTCTTGTGAAAAATATTAGCATTTTTACACCTACGTACATACTCTACAATTTCGTGTTCTAAAGTGGGCTAGAAATAGCTCATGTGATGAGTCGAGCTATCCCAAATTCACCCCCATAGTGATTTGGATAACTTGCACAAATACTTGAGTCTAAGCCAAGAATTGATTCAAGGCCAAAAATCATGTTTTTAGGGTCTTACTCTTCTCTCTTCCCCATCCGGAAAAAAACCCCGGAAGTTAGAAAATTGAAAAACATAGAGCAAAAATGGGCTCATATTGGTGTTTTGCGGAAAATCAATCATTTTTTGAAAGGTTCTCCAAAGGCTCCCCCGGATACGATCCCACACAACGTGAAAAGATGATTTTCCGCATTTACCATGGACATTGCGAAGTGGGAGGAGAAATGTCTCTATGAGGAATACACATTCATCGGGAAAATATAAATCTACTAGTTCCCCAGATCATGATGAAATAGGCTGCGAGACGCTAACAAAAGTGATAATTTGTCCCTTTAAGGAATTTGCGAAGAATGCAAATGGGAGGTTAAACTCCCCATCAACATAATGAAATGGTAGACTTGTTAAGGACAAGGAAGCCCGAGTTAGGTGATGCGTATTTAAGAATGTGTCTCTTGGGACAGCCAATTTTGCTCAAAACCTCTTTGAAGAGAAAAAGTCAATATTTGACCTCCCGAACTCAAACATATCCATAAATTTTGACTCCGAAGCTTTGATTTTCATAAAATTGAAATTTCTGGAGGAACGAGCACAACATCACCTACATCACAAAACATGTATTTATTAATTTTGATGAGGGTAGATGTATTAAATTAAAGGAAACATATTCAGAGAGCAATCAATGCTCATTAGGCGGTGACGAATGATAGAAAATGCCGTGACTCAAAATAGTTCACTTGACTCGGAGTTGGCCATAACTTTTTCATTTCTTAACAAAATCACAAAAATTGGTACCCTTTAGAATAGAATCGTGGCTCCAATCCCGACGGGAATAAAAATCAAGAAATTTCCCCATATTTGATGAAGGATAGATATATATTTTTAGAAAACATGGCCAAGTCCATAATAGTGTTTTATTTGGTAGTTGACGCATGAAATAATGATGAAGCTATGGGCTAACATTTTTCTTCAAACACGCAAGTCATGGGGGATTTAATGTTAGCCATTTTATAAAAAGAGACATGAAGCATCATTACAAGTGGTTTGAGGACATATATTTGGGATTTCCATTCTCTCTCTCTTCTTATTTTTCTATAAATTTGAGTGTTGGGCTCATTATAAGGGAGAGGTAGTTTTGTTATCATCTCTTTAAAATTTCTTTGTGATTCTAATGTGTTAGAGGCCCTTGTATGGACTCTTCATAAGTGAATACAATAGTCTTGTAATATATTGAACTATGCATATCATGTCATAAGCAACTCTACTCCAAGTTCGTATATGAATCTCCCTATTGTGTTTATTCACTCTTATCGAAAATCCTCTAATCTCATAGACATTGCTATATTATGTCTATTTAATACTCTTACAAGGACTCATTATTATGCATGCATTATGAAATATTGTTGTGATGCATTTTTCAGATTATGGAGAATGGTTATCATCCCTTCTAGTATACATTTTACTTCTACTCATTTTTCACACATTGGAAAACTACTCTCACACACCTCCTTTTCTAGTGTATCACCACTTTAGTGTAGTTTTTCATTTTCATGCATTCTCTCTCCTTGGTCCCTTAGAAAGTTAGATTCATGGACAGCACTCTTAGTTTTGTTTGCATTAGAGTAGATTGTGGCGGGTAGTTTAGGAGCAAGAATAAGTAAGCTTTCTCACGGAGGTCTATCTTAAAGCAAGGATGACTTGAGATAATAACCATGTTATCCAATCACATGTAGTCAAGTTTGTTTAGATTTATTTCTTTGAATAAATATGCCCAAGAATAGGTGATTATTTTATGGTGTGATTGACTAAGTCTTATTAGATGCCCTAAAGAGAAGATCATATGTGGGCTTGAAAAGGAAGGAGTTGAATGGATGCATGAATTATGTCAACACATCTTAATAACATACCATATGTAACATTTTCCAATCAATGAAAAGCACTTCTCTCACAATTATATACTTGGTGGTTATGACACTTGGTTTTGAATCATTTTTCTTTTGAGGTTTCATCTCAAGATACATCTGGCCACTCATTCCAAGGTGATGAAAATATCAATTACCATAATTAAGTGACAAAGGGTTTTCACTTTATGAGGAACACACATTCATCAAGAAAATCTAGACCTACAAGTTTGTGAACCTATGTGTCTTGAAATTAGCCAATCATTTGTTTTTCCTTCGTGGATTTCCTTTAGTTAACAAATGCTTTCATTTCTAAACTCTGTGCTTTTCCCCAGTTTCTATAAGCTGTATTTTTAATTTATGGAAGTTGGATTATCAAAGAAGAATGTTTTCCAAACTATCTTTATATTTAACATTCGAGTTAACTCACATCATCTTAGTTGAAGCATTGTAGTGTTATAACCTCTTTGTTTTGAAAAATAGCCAACAACTCCTTCTCTACTTGTGTGTATCACATCTCATAATTGATAAAGAGTATGGATAATGAAATAAATGGACCACTTACACCCATTTCCATCCTCTTGTGCCAACATCCACGCAATCGAGCCATCATATGCCTCAAGATTATAAAATCAAAGGATGGAAAAATTTAGTTGTATGAGCATAGGAAGTGACATAAGGAATCTCTTTACCGACTCAAATGATTTGTGACATTCATTAGTAAAATATTTACTCAATATTTCTTCAATATTTCATTGATGGGGCTAAGTGTAAGTCAAGTTGTAAACTCTACGAATTTCCCTATGTTGGGGAAATTTCTAATTTTTTCTGCCTAGCTCAACTACCTAATTTATTGGATCAACATCAATACCTCGAGATGAAATGATGTATCCTAGTAACTTACCTCATGTTACTCCAAACACGTAATTTTTAGGATTTATCATTACTCCATATTTGCTTAGATGAGAGAGAATGATATGTAACACCTCAGGGTGATCTCCATGTTTCTTTACTTTCGCCAACAGGTCTTCAACATATGACTCAATGATCTTATGAATAAGATCATGAAAATGTATGTCATTTCCCACTAGTAAGTGGCTCTAGCATTCTTTAGGTCAAAAGGCATGATTGCGTAACAAAAGGTTCCCAAGGAGTTGTGAAGGTAGTTTTCATTTGGTCTTCCTCATAAATCCTTATCTAGTTGTAACCATAAAATCCATCCATAAGAGACAACAACTCATATCTAGCCATTGCATCAATGATGACATCAATTAAAGAAGTGGAAAATCATCTTTAGGACAAGCCTTGTTAATGTCCTTGAAATCCACATGGAATAATCTGGCTTGATAAACCCTACTTGTAGGAGTTTCATTACCTCCTCTTTAACCATTAAAGCCACTTTTGGCTTCATGGGTCTCGATTTTTTCTTCACGGGTTTAGCATCATGGATTTGTAACTAGATTGTGCACTATGACATCAGGAGTGATACCTTCATTTCCTTATAGCTAAAGGTGAAGGATTTTGAATGCTCTTTAAGCACCTTGTGTGTGCACTTCTATCTATTTTGGAGATAATGAAGAACCAAGTTTTAGGATTTTGGGTTCCTCTTCCATCCCTATGTTTATGTCTATCATTCCTTTGATCAAAGAGGAATTACCCTCTTCAAACTTAGGTGGGGTTGGAGGTAATTCAACTCTTCTTCCTCGACTTCATAGATCTCAAAATCTTTCGATGAGGAAGAGTTCATCGTGTGATCCCAAAGTAGGAGGAAGGGTGAGGTATAAGGAAAATCCCTTCTTATGGTGCATGGATGGAGGTCGATGTAAGCATTGAGGTATCCTAAGATTTCCTTGTCATTTTCCATGAAATCCAATGTGATGGGCTCATTCTCAGCCTCGACATATGCCAAAATTGCATTGGTTGGCATCCTTCAAACCAAAGGTTTCAACTCGGATTGAAATGGTGAATTTGGTTTCCTTCAAGTCCTCACTGGACAAAAATGTGAAGAGGAAGTAGCCATAGAATCAACTAATAGGTTTTTTTCTCATGGAATAGCTTCTATGGAGATAAATTCAAAACCCTTGCAAAGCTCAAGAATGATGGACTTGTAGAGTTGTAGGTGCTCTACTCTAGTCTCATAGAATTTTGAGACTTGATTAACAATGAGTTGAGAGTCACCCAAGACTCTAACATTGTTCACACCCATCCTCTTGGCCATGATAAGACCAAGAAGTAGAGCTTCATATTCAGCTCCATTGTTTGTGCATTCAAAGTTCAGCTTGAAGGAAAAAGGCATGACCCTCCCCTCAGGGGAAGTGAGGATCACCCCTACCCCAATGCCAAAGTGACACTTTGCACCATCGTAGTTGAGAGTCCAATAATCATTGGGGAAGATAAATTTTGATTATTCTTGGAGTCTTCTTCCTTAACTTCTGAGACCTCAACCATACAAACCTCTTCAAATCCCTGGATAGAAGAGAGGTGATTCAAGAGCATGACCTATGCCCAAAGAATCAAATGGGAGAATAATAGGAAAATCATTCTCAAAATCTTAACAATTTCAGCCATGGTTTTTGTTGACACAATTTCTACCACAAATTTGTTTTCATTAACATCAACCCCTTTGATTGCCTTAGGGGCTTCCAACTCAGTCATAGGAACAAGATTAGATGCAGGTATTGATCCCTGTGGCTTGTTTAATTGATTTTCGGGAGCTCGAATTTGGTATGAACCCCCAGTTTCTTCTTTAAATTGGCCAAATGGATATCAAATGGCTTGGGTCACCCTGAGCCATGAAGACCTTCCCTAGATGCAAGAATATGACTTCTTGGAATAATGTAGAAGGAATTTCCTTCATTCTATGAATCCAAGGTCGACCAAGAATCATATTATAGTTAGTTTCCAATCTATAATATAAAATTCAGTCAACATGGTCTTGGGTCCAAGAGTGACTGGAAGCACTATGGTTCAATAGAGGTTGTTTTGAGGCTATCATAGCCTCTCAAGCATGTTTTGTGTGGAGGAACAATTTCATTTCTCCATAGCCTAATTTTGTAAAAATGAGAAAGGGACTATATTAACAACATCCCCATCATCTATCATCATAGCTCACTTAATGTAATTATTGTAAATCCAAACTTGCAAGATATAAATGTGGGATCACCTCTCCATGCTAGCTCAATGTCATTAGGCATCTTGTTGATATCAAACACAAATCCAACATCTCTCTCAGGGATTCCCGGGGATAGACATCAAATTCTATATGATTGATTTGGGCCTCCGGAGGAGGGGTGACATGGATTAGATGGCCAAGACCTAGCGCTTCTAATAAAGTAGATCGATGCGTAGGGAATTCTTTAACAAATCCAAAAAGGAAATGTGGGAAAAGGTCTTAGTCAAATATTGTGATCAAATCATAGGCCCCTACTGGCTTAGGAGCTACTATGGTGTATCATTGACATTGAGGGATAAATGGGAAGAGGTTGTGAAGAATAATCACATGCGTGTGAGTTGTTGAGGACTTTTGGTTTGGTTTCTAACTCAACTAGGCCTACAATCTTAGGTTGATTTGGTTTTCCAAAGGAGGAGCTACTCGAGGATCCATAGATGTAGAGGCTTTGTGATCATTATTTCCTATAGGATCCCCTTTTTGGTACCATGAGGATTAAGCTTCCCATTTTCAGGACGTGTTGGGAAGGGGTCTTTATAGATCCCAGAGAGTAGCATTTTATGGAAACATGCCCCATGTGAGTGTTTTGTGTAGGTGTCATGGGATTAGCCAAGAACATCTCAATGAAGAGTTGTCTTTGGTCTTCTAGAAGCCATTGTATGAATTTATTACAATCATGGAACATGTTCGAGCATCATGTCCTATAACCCTATGGAAACCACAATATAAGTTGGGATCATAGTCATGAGGTCTTTGGTTCTGGTTTTTTTATGGCCCATATTTTTTTTTTTTGTTGGTTATTATAGTTGAAGTTTGGAGGCCTCTGGCCTTGGTTCTGATATTGATTTGGAAATTGGTTGGATATTGGTTTGGGTATTGAACTGGGCCCTGGGCCTAAACCTATTGAGGAGGAAGGGGAGGGTGACTAAAATCAACCACATTAATGGAAGGAGTAAATTTTTACTCCTTTGGTTGTTTTATTTGCATTGTTATTACCATTATTTGCATTGTTAGTGTGTTAACAACATTTGATTTTAGATTGATCAGTTACACCCATCTTTGTAGCACCACGGTTCTTATTGAGGACCTTGGGTCCTTGATTGTTATTGTTTGAACCATTTGGGTAATTTGAATTACCTTGAGAGGGAGTGACCAATTTCCCATTTGGACCATAAGTCTTTTTCATCCGTTATCGATCACCACTTGGTCAATGTGAGAGACACCCTCTAAGACCTCCTCATAGCTCCTAAGAGGAAACTTTTGTACCTCCTCCTTAGTTTCTCGATTGAGGGAGTGGAGGAATAGATCACAAAGCTCCTGTTTGATCCATGTTGGGAGCACTTGGAAGAGGAGTAGAGGACTTTTACCACCTCTGGATGAAATGGGAAATGGATTCATTATGCTCTTGTTTAATGTGAAGGAATTCTCTTATTCTTATTCTTAAGATCTTGTTCATGTGAAAGCCTTTATGAACTTGAATATGAGTTTCTTAAAAATGAATGAATTGAGGCTTCCAGTATTCTATAGTACCAGTCAAGAGAAATCCCTCAAGGGTCTTGGGGAATATTTTCGCTACAACCACATCCCATGGGAGTAGCTCTCTAATGGTGGTCACATATACTTTGATGTGAGCATTTGGATCCCCCTCCCCTTTGAATTTTGGGAAGATCCGAAAATGGTCATGGGAGCATTACACTCCATATGGTAAAGTCAAGGGGCTCCTTGAGATATTTAAATATGTCCCATTACATAAGACTCAACCATTGATGATCCTTGATGGGGAGGTGGAGGTGGAACAGAGAGTTGATATGACACAACATAGGCATTGGTCAGGGCATAAAGAACCCCTTGTTGTTGAGCATACGGACTAGGATAAGAAAACATGTCCCCTTGTGGTGATTTTGAATACATGTGAAGATATGGGGAACATTGTTTTGATATGGATTGGTAGGGTGAAACCAAGGAACATCACATTTTCGGTTGGAATGGCATTTGAGAATGCACTTTCGGTTGGCCCCTGTGGTGGGTATCCATATGAAGAATAAGGGGGCATACCTAATGTGCTCCGATCCAAGTAAGAAGGTCTCTAGGGATAGGAACACCCATGTGGACTTGAGAAGGTGATGGTGTGAGAGGGAACATAATTATAGTTTTGAACGTGGTGGGGAACTTTTCCTTGCCCTATGAATGGTGTAGAATGTGAAGGTTGGGAAAGTTCTAATTCCTCTAATTCTATCCACCAATGTTGAAATCACATCGCCCGATGAAGGTGTTGCATTTTTCTTAGGCATGTGTTGAGCCTTGTTAGGGGGAAAAGGCATGTGATGTCCTACTATGAATTGATCCTTAGTAGGCCACCCTCTTTAGGTGTATTTTCTATTGTAGGAGGAGGGGTAGTAACATTTTTTCTAAAGAAGAACATCAGTATACCCTTGCATCCTATCCAAGGATTGATCTATAGCATTGAGATGCTCATCTTTGGTTGAGTCATGCTAGAACTCATCATTTGGTAATAGATAGGAAGGAAGTGAATCAATTTGCATACTGATTTGAGGCCTAGATAAGACTGAGGATAAAACCTTTGTTCTCCGTAAATGTCATGTTATTTGAGTTGGAGAACTCAGGTTGTGCATTGTAGTTGGGTTGATCAATCTCCTCAATTCTAACCGATGAACCAGTATTATACCCTTGAGGGGGGCGTGTGAGGAGATAAGATATTTTTGAGTAATTATCATCCCACCACCTTGACAAAGAAGGTGATTATTGCATACTCATTTGAGCGTAATAAGCTTCAAGACCCAAAATGGGCCTATCGTATTCCTGACCCTGACATATTCGGGGGTGTAAAAACACCCGTAGAATAATGGGAGAGGAGAAGGATGGATGAAAGAAAGGAAAAAAAGAGGAAAATGAAAAGGAACTAGTCCTTCACGTTGGGTTCACCAATTTTGTACATCTAAGAATCAACACGTGACTCTAAGGATGCACTCGACCTCCCGAGGTCATCATGTTGGGACAACCGATATGAGATGGAAAGATGGCTATGGAATGGATAAATAGGATGAATAGGGAATATATAAAAATAGGTGAAAATGGATAAAAGGTAGATCAAGGCAAATGAATGTCTTCTATGGGCACTATGGGAATGTGCTCATTTAAGGAAATGAACACTTGTCTAACTTGTTTGGGTGAGATGGAATGATCAAGGATAATGGTTGCATGAAGGTTTTGATCAATATTCAGAATCACCAAATATACCTTGAATGGGTTGTGGATACGTGGGAATTGTCCTGCATCTCTCATGCGTAAAAATCTCTAGACAAGGTCATGGAGGTGTGAGAAGAGACGTGTGGGAAGGAAAATCTATGGATTGTGGAATCTAGTCTCTTGACTAGGATGATTGTGCTAGAACTCGTTAGTGTTATCTCACTTTTTCATTCAAGGCTATCAAGTTGTGAGATAATGCTTGGTGGAACTGGGGTGGTTTGGAATATGAGTTTCTAAGGCCCTGATCAATATCTGTTCAATTGTGTAATAATGTTTGGTTGTGGCACTCTTGGATCACACACACTTTGTCTAGGTTTCTGGGGCCTTGGATGGTCATGTGGACATGCAAACAATTAATCTAAGGAAATAAACAAACACACAAAGAATCCAAAAAGGCAAGGTCAATGTTTGGGTAACCTAAGCCAACTAAGGAAATGTAGGGAGTTGTGTTAATTCCCATCTAATTAAATCTATGTTCCTAAATTAACAAAGAAATGCAAACATATTTAAATTAAACCAAATTGATTACTCTCCTTGAATTAATTAAATCTATGTGTAACTAATTAATAATTAAAGAAATGAAACTAATTAATTAAAAACAATGAATTAAATCTAATCTACTTGTTTTTGTATTTTCAATGATTTTAAAAGAAAGGAAATAAGACAAATAAATGAAACTAATTAATTTAATCTAATGTTTTTGAGATTTTCTTGTTTTTGGAATTAAATAAAAGAAATCTACACAGACAATACAATTTCTTCTAATTAAATGGAAATTACTTCTACTCTAAAATAAAATAAACTAAACAAGTGAAATAGTCGGATGTGGCTATTTCCTATTGCAGAATGGATTTAATCTAATCTAATTAAAATGAATATTTTCCTAATTTGTAATTGTGGATATAAATTCCTCTGGTTCTACCTTAGAATCATGGGAAGATTGAAAAGCTTCTCAGAAGAAATTTCTTCCATGAAGCTTCCCGGTAAAACACTAAAATTCTACTAAATTTTTAAATGTGAAGAAACTCAATGAAATGCACAAAAAACAAAAGCTTCTTCAAACTCACTTCCCTTAAATCCATAGGATAGGCAAGGAGGAATTTTCAATAGAGAATTTTCTCATGTGCTATGCAAATCTAAATAATGAAACAAAAAACTCTACAAGGTAATTTGATATGAAGAAATGAAATACTTTGTGCACAAGAACTTCCTCCAAATCCTTCCCAGAAAAATCCAAGGATGAGATGAGAAGAAATCCTCAATGGAATTTCTTACAGGAAATAAAACTATTGTAAATTCTACTTCTTAAAACAAATGTTTAAATTGATTACAAATTAAAATATAAACTAAAAAAGAAAGCTTCAAAGAATTCAATTACACCTCCAACCTGGAAATGTAGTACAATGAGAGAAAATTCCAGTGTTGGTTATGTTTTTGTGATCCCCTCAACTTCTTTTCCAAATGAGAATCCAAATGTGTCTAGGGAACTATGTTGGAAGTGTGTGAAGAAATGAAGGAGTGTTGGAGCTAGCTGGTTTGTAGGTAGTCTAGTAGCAATGCAAAAAGAGAATAACAAGGAAAATGAATTGTGTTTTCTTGTGTACTTCTTGGCAAGATTTCAACAAGCATAACAATGCAATTCCAAATCAAAAGACTCAACCAATGCTTTAGGAAAAAGCTTGGTTTTTATAGAAAAGTTGGCAGAGAAGTGGTCCAACCCACTTAGCAAGCCAAGAAGTGCCACATCACTCATGGGAGGTAGTCAACCTACTAAAAATAGTAAGTAAGGAGGATAATTTCATATGCATCTATCAAGCTCAAAAAATTGATTGGTCAAGAAACGTGTGAGAAAAATGAGTTGGAAGAAGGAAAGGTAACACACGCGTTAGAACACAGTTGGAAAAGTCTGGATAAAATGCACACGGAACCACCCCTGAGTCATGTACATAGAGGCGGTTGGTTATGTAATGAAATTCTGGAAAAAAACTAAGGTTGCGTAACCACCCCACTCAAGAATAGCTACGAACAGTTTGTAACCATGGCATACAATTGGGGTGTTACACACCATTTGGTGGACAATGTAACTTAAGGCAAAAGTTAGGAAAAAGGCTCAGCAAAAATCAACTAAGGAAAGTGGGAAAAACTAGAAAATAGATAAGAAAAAGTACAATAAGCTACAAGAACATGTTGCAAGTGAGAAATTGGACTTGGATATCATTGGAATTCAATATTTATCATCATTGGTCAATATTATGTTCTAACACTCCCCCTTAATATTAAGTGGGGAACCATATGCCAACATTACTTGTTTGTACAACAAGATTTACAAATCCATAAACCATTAGTGAAGGTTTAGGATAGCATATCACTTTTGAAGGATTTATAACACCTTCATCATGCTCAACTTACCTTTTAGTACAAAAGGATTTGGAATCCATAAATCAGAAGTTATGATTTAGGCTAAGCATGATTTGTGAGACTACATCTCATGGTTTCTCATGGAAAATTATCAAACCGCATCTCTAGGATCCTTTTATAACACAAGGACCTCCTTTACAAATAGATGCAACACATTAGATTGTACACTGTAAACTTAGAGTGATAAGTTTATAAAGATCATAGAGCTCTTTTTCACAATGCTTTACAAATGGAGAAAAAGTATATAGGAGAAAGAGATATCAGCTGACCGACCATTAGGATGTGACATTGTCATGCACACTCTCCCTTAATGGAAACTTTGAAAGGCCAAGAATTACATAAAAATTGTAGTATTTTATAGCACACAATGGCTCGTAAACATGGTTGCAACTTGATCTTCAGTTGGGAAGCATTGGAGATCTATATCACCATAGAGAACCTTCTCTCGGATAAATTGAATATGTATCTTTATATGTTGTGTCCTTTGATGTTGAATAGGATTTTTAGCAAAACAACTCTAACTATCACATAGAAGAGGAGTACTTCCTTTAATTTCCATGTCCATCTCTTTCAACGACTTCTTTAGCCACATGGCTTATTTCACTGTTTTCATGACACTTTTATACTTTGCCTCAGTTAGAGGAGATGAAGACTCGATCGATTGCTTTTTCTTGCTTCAAGTAATGGCACTTGTACCATAAAAACCTAAACATATATCCAATATATTTTATATCTAACACAACATCAACATGGTTAAAGTCACAATATCCATATAAGCATATAAATCTTTATTGATTTCACTATTAACCATCTCTAAAACTTACATTGATTGGTTAAACACAAGTTGCATAACAACTTAAATACCAATATGCTTACTTAACTAACCATGATATATTACTAATATGTTGAGTAATCTCAACATATTAATCTTGTAAAATATATATTACATGCAATCAGTATTGGACGTCTCCAATACAAACACAAAGGCGTCCCCAAGTGTTATTCAATATGTATATAATAATATTTTTAGTAATCACATTTAGAATTTTTAGAAATGTTTATCAACACCATATATATCTTCATTATCTATTTTAAGCCTTTAAAAATGTAATAAGACTGATAGATAACATATATGAAGAGATAACCAAATCATGCAAGAATAATCACAACATACACTTTGAATTATCTAGGAAAAAAATCCTCAAACTGTGGACACATTCCATGGATTTAAGTGGAGTTTTCTTCAAAAATTGACCATGTAAGCACCCTTCAATACATTTCATAGGTGGAAAATTTAAGCCTAGACATGTCATATATGATCATTTTTTCATGCCAAAAATGAACAATAGTTCTATTTTTGAATAAACTACTAGGAAATTGAAGCAAAACCTTTAATACACAAATAATCCTTTTTTTGTATGTTTTCAACTATAGTTACTTCTAGTTCATTTTCAATAAACCAACATAAATTATAGTTATTCTATTATGAGTTAACTATGAATGAAAAACAACTTTAATTCAATACAATATATTCAAATAAAACATATACTTTTCATTTAGAAGTGATAGATGTAGTTTATAGAGTTATTACATTAGCTCTATGATTATTCTCATCATTTTCATCTTGATTTTGATCTAATTTATTCCATTTTTATTTTTGAAATTTGTTTTGTTTTTCGATTTACAATCTTCTTTCTTATGGCCAAATTTTCCACAATTATGACATTTACCATCAAAACTAACTCTTAAGTTTCCTGGTTTCTTGTCTTTACTAGGAGGTTTAAAAGTTGATTTTTGATTCTTGTTGAACCTAGAAGGTTTACTTTTTGATTTTGAGCAAGAAGTGCTTGAGTGACATTCTATTTTGAAGGTTTACTTATTGATTTGTGGATCGAGAAGAGCACTTAGAGTTTACAAATTAGGGATATCCTACTCAGTTTGATATTTAGAATTCAATATTGAAATGAAATTCCTAAATATTTCATGTATATTCAATTGAATAATAAAGTATAGTAATTTATCATTAATTAAATTGCAGTTGCATCCATCCAATTGAGACTTGATATTCTTTTTTTTTCTAGAAAATTTATTACCTTTTCATCTCCCTTCATGGGAGTCGTCATTAGTTCTAGAATCAATTATATATTTTTTATACTTGCGTACCTTCATGCATTGATTCCAGTTGTGTCCAAGCCTCACTCGGACTTTCTTGATTCCCGATGTGAAGGAGGAGATCATCTTACACGCTCCGTAAAATAATGGACATAGCTTCATGCACCTTTTTTGTCGGTATGCAATGAGCGTTGTCCGTAGTTGTTTGTCTTAGGTGGAGCCTTTTTCTGCTCGTTCACGACCGGCCCGAACTTGTGAGCCATGAATTCTACCTTTAATCATATTTTCCAGATGTTGTAATTGTTTCCATTCAACATATGTGATTTATCAATAGTAAAGTGGTTAGATCCCATTTTTGTGTAAATAAAATTTTCAATAAATAAGAACAACAAAGTTTATAGTAATCAAGGTTCAAAAAATCCCCTTGTCATTGTTCAAGCCACACAATTGTATTTTCATAAATTCGCATCAAAATAAAGGGACCTATCAAAAATAATTTGAACATAACAATACATTAGTTTGATAATAATAGTAATTTATTAAAATGTGAGTGAATTTTTTTAGTTTTTCATGAAAAAGACGATGACAACGAGTAAGTCATGTCATAAAATACATCATTTCTATTAAAAAAATCATCTAATATTAAAATAATTTTCTCATTTAAAATAATAAAATAATAAATTAAATTAATTCAAATTTAAATGAGAAAGAATAATTAAAAATGCATATACTGAAACAAAAAAATCGGAGCAAGCTCTTTAAAGATGTTTTAAAAAATTCATGACCTCGATCGAGTTGGGTCACCCAACTCGGCAAGTTGAGAATGAGCCATCATGCGATGTAGGGAACCGAGTTAACTTTCCGGCTCGGAAAACTAGTCACCTAACTCACGGTATGGCCCGGCCTTACTATTGGCGAAACCAATTCAACGGTCATCATCTAATCCGAGCCCGACCAACTCAAACGTGGATGTGGCCCTCACAACTTCCACCTGCCACATACGTGGCCTTTACAACATGGCATATCCACATGGGGTCCAACTCAAACTCAAGAAGACGAGGCCTAATACTCATCGTCCCACCAAGCCATGAAGGTGGCACAAACAAATCTTTAATGTGGCCGCAAGCACATTCTACAATGAGGAAGGGAAGGCTTATAAATCCTTATGCATCCCCTACCATCCCCATGTGGGACAAAATCCCATTCAAAAATAAACAAATAAAAAAAAGCCATGATGGAGATGGAGGCGATGGAGATGGAGATGGAGATGGTGAGAGTTTCATGGATGCGGTTTCGCTTCTCTGCTGCAGAAATCCTGCACCCTCGCGGTTTAAACGTTGTTAAGAACCCGCTCTCTAAAGCGAGATGCCTTGACAACCTATCAGAGAAGGGCCCATCTCGAAAGTAAAAGGTCTCGTCCGGGCGGATATTCTCAAGAAACCGCAAGGATCTCAAGCAGGATCCAGCAGTCCTGACAACATCACGGGGTCCACTCCTTCTCTTTTCCATCACGAGGTCAAAGATGGGGAAACACACCTGCATGTACCTGAAGGCTGCATCCATCGTGCTCTGGTAAGTACGAATCTCTCCTTAGTTGGTAAATTCCTTGGAAAGTGCCCTAACATCGATGAAATAAGGAAATGGGCTATTCGTAGATGGAAACCTAAAGGTGACATTTCTTTTTCTACCCTTCCTGAGGGTTTTTTCCTTATCCGATTTATTCTGGCAGAGGATTTAGATTCGGTTCTCCTAGGAGGACCTTGGTGTCTTGGTAATATGGGCCTCTTCCTCAAGCGTTGGAACCCAGGTTTTAATCCTTACAAAGAAAATATAAACACCATTCCAATCTAGTGTAGGTTACCTGGCTTGCCTCTTTACTTTTGGGATAATGAAACCCTTTCGAATATTGCCAGATCTATTGGATCTCCTCTGGGTTTGGATGATACTACCAGAAATAAATCTAGATTCATCTATGCTCGGTTCTCGCATAACGAGTGATTGAATCAACAACTTCCTGACTATCTTACCTTGCACTCGAAGTTTGGACCCTGGCGTCAAAAGATTGAGTATGAAGCCTTCAACTTAAGATGTAAATTTTGCAACAAGCTGGGACACTTCTCAAATAGATGCCGCTCA
Organism: Taxus wallichiana var. yunnanensis; assembly: GCA_018340775.1. Classification (NCBI taxonomy): domain Eukaryota; kingdom Viridiplantae; phylum Streptophyta; class Pinopsida; order Cupressales; family Taxaceae; genus Taxus; species Taxus wallichiana. Next base: position 82,287,482 of record CM031238.1, read on the forward strand.
AATCAGAAGGATACTGTAAAGACCTCTGATACTCCTGTGATTGTTTCTGATCCTCTTGTCTTGAACTCCGCTCAAGGCATCAGTGATCCAGCTCCTCTGAAACCTGTCATTAAGGAGAAAAAGGGATTTGTGATCAAAAAAAAAAAAAGAAAAAGCTTTAAAGTTTATTTGGCGCCCTAAACAGATCATCAGGCCTGACTCTCTGAAAGGCCCTGAAAAACAGGGCAACACTGATGTGAACTCCTCTACACCAATGGCAGATTCCTTGCAGATGAGACCTGGAATGGAAAACACCCTTCTTGATGATTTTTCGAGCTGGGAAGAGGACCTCCTTTCGAGAATGGAAGAGGAAAAAAGGTATCAAACAGATCTTCTTTCCCATTATATAAAGGACTTTGGCTTAGATGCTCATCACAACTCTAGTCAATCCAAGCATAATCTTCCGAAGGATCACCCGACTGATTCTAAATTATTAACTCTTGAAGAGCTTTGGAAGGAGGACCTGACACTTCACCTTGATCTTGAGAACTCTTATCAAGAAGCGGTCTGTAACTATCATTCTCCCTCTCAGCAACAGAAGATATTTTGTGCAGTCTTGACCAGCATTTGAATCTGCTTTCTGCAGCTACTATTCAGCCTTTATCTGCTGATGCTCTGGAAGAAGGGGAAATCACTCCTGCCAAACCGGTCTTTTAAAACGGACTAATTCTACACCTATAATCATCACTGGCCATAGAATGGAGGGGTTTGAAGAAGTCCCTGATGTTCTATATCATGAAAGGAAAAAACTGCTGGCGAATTGGTCAGCCACTACGTCCAGAATGACTAGATCCAAAGCTAAGAACTATGTGGACTATGGCACTTCTCCAAGAAAAGGAAGGCCCCCGAAAGCCCATCTAAGGAGGAGAGCAATGGAAAAAGATATTGCAGATGGTGTCCAATCTAAATTGGACCATCTGGCCAACCACTCTAAAAAAAGTTCTAAATGAAGATCACCTCTTGGAATATCAGAGGGCTGAATGGGGATTCTAAACAGAGAATTATCAAAGACCTCAGAAAGTCTTGCAACCCCAACATCATTGTTGTACAAGAAACCAAGATGAACCAGGAAACGTTGGCTAAATGCAAGATTAATTTCTGGAAAAAGAGTGATCATCTAAGTGTGGATTCTCAAGGTGCTTCGGGTGGTATTGCTGTCTTCTGGGATCCAAAATTCTGTCTGGTATAAATATTTTCTCTTCCTCGAATCACCTTGCTGTTAAATTCTGCTCTCTAAATAGTGGGACTGTTTGGATTGCTAGCATCATTTATGCTCCGAACACGGTCACTGGAAGAAGAAAGCTTTGGCAGGATCTTCTTGAATTCAAAACTAGTTACTCTGATGCTAATTGGATGGTCATTGGAGACTTCAACACTCCTCTAACTCCGTTGGAAAAAAAGGGTGGTAAGGAAGCTCTGACTTCAGGTATGGAAGATCTGGCCACTTTTATCTCCAACTCTAATCTGATGGATCTTGAGCTAAAAGGTAATCCATTCACATGGACTAATAGAAGAATTGGTTCAGAACTTATTCAAGTCAGGCTGGATCGAGCTCTCATTTCGATTGACTAGATAGCTAACCAAGAATTTCACCTTACTTCTCTTCCCATAATTGGCTCAGATCACAACCCCATTGTTCTTAACCTTCTCTCCAATACCAGGACAAATCAGGCTTCTTTTAAATTCCAGAAAATGTGGTCTGATCACAAAGATATTTTTGAAAGAATGAAAGAATGGTGGGTTTGGAATGGTACTAGTTCTGCGTAGTTTCAACTGCTTCAAAAGCTCAAGAATGTTAAGAAGAAAGTTAAAATCTGGAATAAAAAAGTCTTTGGGAATGTTCTCGTTCAAAAGAAAGAACTTCAAAATAAACTGGAGAGTCTTGAGCAGAAAGTGGCGCTACATGGCATGAATGCGGAGGATTACAAATCTGAAAAGATCCTTCTTTCTGATTTCCATACTATCTGTGCTAGAGAAGAGTCACTTTGGAGACAGAAATCTCGGGCCATTTGGCTTAAGGAGGGGGATAGAAACACAAAATTCTTTCACTTAACCACTCTCAGCCATCGGGCACATAGCAGAATCTCTGAAATTACTAGAAGTAATGGTTCTTCCACCAAAGATCCTGACATTATAAAGGCTGAAGCTGTCAATTTCTACACACACCTCCTTTCGGACTCCTCTCCTAGCAATGAGGATGCAGTTCACTTTCTTTTAAAAGCCATTCCTGAAAATCTTGTTCCGGCTGACTCTTTTCAGAAGCTATCCAGTCCTGTTTCTATGGAAGATTTAAAGAAGGTTGTCTTCTCACTAAATGGGGACAAAGCCCCGGGGCCGGATGGATTTTCAGCCCATTTCTACCAAACTTACTGGGATATCTGCAGTCTGGACCTCCTAAAGGCCATAAATGAATTTTTCAGAACAGGTGACCTTCTCAGAGAATTTAATAATACTCATATAGTTCTCGTCCCCAAAAAGATGGGTGCCAAAGATTTTAAAGATTTCAGACCTATCAGTCTTGTTAATGTCATCTACCGCATCTTCACCAAAGTCCTGGCTATTAGACTGCAGCCTTTACTTCCTACTCTCATTTCTAAACAACAAAGTGGCTTTATCAAAGGTAGAATCATTCAAGATGGGGTAATTCTGGTTCACGAAGCCATTCACTCCATGGAAAAAAGTAAAACTGAAGGCATGGTGATCAAACTGGATATGAATAAAGCTTTTGATAGAGTTTCTTGGAGCTTCCTTGAGTTGGTTTTACAAAAGTTTGGATTTCAAGCAAAATTCAGGAAATTAATCAAAGCTTGCATCTCCACAGCAAGATTTTCTGTAGTTGTCAACGGAACTCCAGCTGGCTTTTTTGCAAGTAATAGAGGTCTCCGGCAAGGAGACCCCATATCTCCTCTTCTTTTTATCATTATGGCTGATAGTCTGAGCAGATCTATCTCGCAAGCCATTTATGAGAGTTGGCTCAAAGGTTTTAAACCCACCTCTTTGGAAATCAACATTTCTCATCAGCAGTTCGCGGATGACACCATCTTACTTCTTATGGCTTCCATCCTGGAAGCCCAAGGTATCAAGACTATTCTCAGGTTCTATGAATTAGCCTCTGGGTAGAGTATAAACTTCAATAAGAGCTCCCTTTTCTTTTTTAATACTCCGTTCAAGAGACAGACTAAAATTGCTAAGATTTTAGATTGTCAAATCCAAAATCTTCCAGCCACTTATCTTGGGCTTCCTTTGGGAGTCTCAAAAGTTTCTGGATAGGTATGGAACTCTCTCATTGATCGGTTCTCCAAGAAATTGGCAGGATGGAAAGGGGCTATTCTCTCTTCAGCTGGAAAATGTCTACTCATCAAAAGCACTCTTCAGAATCTCCCGGTTTATCTCATGTCTCTTTATGCCATCCCTACAATTGTTCTTACTAGCATTGCTAGAATCCAGAAGCACTTTCTGTGGCAAGGAACTGAAAATAGATTCAGGTATCATTTAGTTGACTGGAATGAGGTTTGCACCCCTAAAAATTTAGGGGGTCTTGGCATTATGAATCTCAAATATTTCAACTCAGCCATGCTTGCCAAAATGGGCTGGAGATTTCTTAAGCAAGAACAACCCTGGGCTGAGCTGCTCAAGACCAAATATTTAAGTAACCGCCATCACCATCTCTTCCTCTCTCGAGGACACCCCTCCCCGCAGTTCCACCTTCGGAATAATCTTGTTAATACAAGATACGTTCTCAATAAAGGTATTTTTGGAATCTTGCACCGAGACCGAATAAACTTTTGGAAAGATTCTTGGAGCAATCATGATCTGGAAAGGGACTTCGACAAATTAAGGAACCCCTCATTAATTTTTATGGCACTATCAATTAACAATTATATGGAAGAAAGTAATGGAGTTAAAAATGGAAGATCCCGCATTTACCGACTCTAGTATGCCTGGATATTTTGTCTTCTCTCCAAGATAAGCCGGATCTCGATTCCTATTGATCAAAATGGCACTACCGATGAGATAGTTTGGAAAGATTCTTTTGATGGAGATTACACTGTCAAAACTGGTTACACTTCCTTCTTCGCCTCTCTTTCTAGCAATATTAACTGGACCAGAATTTGGATGAAAGAACTCACTCCTAGAGTCAATCATTTTCTGTGGTTAGTTATAAAAGGTAAAATCCTCACCAAGGATAACCTTATCAAACGAGGATTCATTATGCCTAATGGTTGTTGCCTCTGTCAACAGGATGCTGAAAATATCAATCACCTCTTGCTTCATTGTGATTTTGCAAGAAATTTCTGGAGCCAGATCACGGAACATTTAAATCTTAACTGGGTTTTTCCTGATGATATTTTGGAGGCCTGGACCCAATGGAACTCCCCCTTCAAGAATAATTTAATTAGCAGATTTTGGCTCTTGATTTTCGCTCATGGGATTTGGAACATCTGGAAAGCTAGAAACGGGGTTATTTTCAGAGATAAGAAAACTTCTACAGATATTCTTTTCAAAGGTTTCATCAAAGATGTTAAAGATAATGCTGTCACCATCAAACCTGCTAAGAGCATTTCCTTCAATAAAGAAGAAATTTCCATTTTGGAGAAATGGAAGATTATTCCTGAAAACCTCTTGAAGAGAGGAACCAAAATTGACAGATCTTTAATTAAGTGGATCCCACCCCCCCTGGGTGGTACAAACTTAACTTTGATGGAGCTTCAAAAGGTAACCCCTGGAGGGCTGCAGTGGAGGTGGCATTATCAGAGATCACAATGGTAACATGGTGGTGGCTTATGCTGGGCAAATGGGTTACCAAACTAATCACTATGCTGAAGCTCTCTCAGCTCTCTGGGGTATTAGGATTGCTAAGAATTTGTATATTGAAAAAATTCTGATTGAAGGAGACTCTCTTAATATTATTAACAATCTCAATAATAAACACCCCCCAGCTGGACCGTCAAAAGTTTCATTCATGAATCCATAAGTATCTGTGGCACCTTCAACATATGCAACTTCATGCATACTTATAGAGAAGGTAATAGAACCGCCGATGTATTGGCGAACGAGGGAGTTGCAAACACCCATACAAATCTCACCATTTGGAATTATCATGACGCCATCTCAGATAAGCTTGGAAAGATCTTGGAGCATGATAGAAATCCTAGCCGTACTGGTTAGTTGGATTTATTGCATGCATTATGTGCTGGCAAACAGGTACACCGCTGCAAACCAGTCACTTCACCCTATGCGAAATCAAAGGAACAACTACCCTTCACATGCTTTCTGGGTCTTTAATAAGCCTGGTCCAGAGATGTTAGTTTGCAGTTTGATCGCTGTTGTTAAGCGACTGTTGCTATTAGTTTGTTTTTTTTGTTGTTTAGTTGTTGTTTTGTCGCTGCAGCTTGGCTGCTTTCTGCTCTGTTTCGTTTTTGCGTTTTGGAGTTTGGCTCCATTTGATCTCCTCTCTGTATCCGGATTTTGATCCTTTCTCTGTTCTTCTCTTGCCCTTTCTGGCTGTTGAGCTTTTTTGTACAAGGGTATAGTCCCTTTCAAAAAACTAATTTACCAATAATTAAAATTGAAGCCCTTTCACTTGTGCACACATAATGTAACAATACATGTCTCGGAGGGAGGGGGGTTTTAAATTAATTTTTCCAACAAATACCCAAATCAACACGTCCATATGTTAATTAAAATAGGATTAAATACTCACGCTCTAGTACCATGTGAGGTCCGAGCAAATAAACTAACCATATGAAATGATTTTTTAAACATAACATTAAACATGAAAGCAAATATAAATAAAATAACACTGAACACGAGATATGACATGGAAAAACCCCGAGGGTAAAAACCACTGAGAAAAGAGAAATTCCATTTACTGAGAAACAATTTACACAGTCTAGTAACAATCTCCTTAACCTCACTTCTCCATTTCACCTAAGTGAATTCGGAAAATATAATTCACAATCATATTTAAATGATCCCAAAGGTCGTGAACAAATTAAGTGATGAAGTATATACCCCAATTTAAATAAATTAGTTCTTATATAACCAATTAAACATAACCTATAGTTTATATTATTTTTTGATGAAATAGTCTATATTACTTTATAAAATATTACAACCTATCCACAAAAAATATGGGTGGTAAAGGGCACACCCCACGATCAAACTAGCCATGACGGCTAGGAGACTAAAGTATCAAGCCCAAGGGGCAACAACAAACATAGCAACAATGCCAGAAAACAAAAGGAAAAAAACTAGGCCGCCGCAACAAACATAGAGGCAAGGGGCGGTGGAGGCCCCTTATCCTCCAAGTTACTACTAGGAAGATCATTGCCATCTAGAAGGGGTGCCTATAGTTTATATTAAATAATTAAGAATATAAATTATATTCTAAATTATTTAATTATAAACTAAAGCTTATAGGCACTTAATATTATGTTCTAACATCATCATCGATCAACCCCAAACCAAGAAATGTACTCAAATGACGTCCCGCATGGAACTCCCTCAAGTGTGTATCTCTCTACATAACATAAACACATAAAAAACCAAAATATTAGTGTGCATCCATGCCTCAAAATAAATTATAATAACATCAAAATCAAATAAATTCACCAAATAGTGCAAAAACTTCATTACTGGACACTAGCGCCACGAACTTGGTGTTAGTGTCCCAGTGGACAAAAATTCCTTGTCACTTCCATCTCAATCGAAAATGCCCAATTTTACAAAAATTCAAAATTTTCCAAAACTTATAAAAATTGATATATGTGACAAAAGTTTCCAAATTTGATCATACATACCATCTCCTGTCACTCTTGAATTGTGTCCGAATAACCTCTCTTACATATGGCATTATCATAACTCGAGATCGCATATCACACTAACTCCTTATTTAAATGAAGTTAATATTCACCTTTTCTACATCATTATATATAGTAATTTCAATTCTATTCTACACCATAGTTATTTTCTATTATTCTTGCAATTAATACAAGTAAATGGTTTAGCCCATATCTTGAGCCACGTTACTCCATTTTCTCCCGTTTGTGGCGTACGGATCACGATCTTGTATAACACATGTACTATCTAATTCTAAACAGTAATTTTTATTCAAGCACACACACTATTCAATATCTACACATACTTTATCAACACTACTACATCTCCTATACTATCTCTCATTTACTACAATTCTTAACATCCTTGCTTTGATCTCAGTACTTGTTTCTCCACCCCTCGCCCTTTCACCAAAAGGGGAAATATAATTGGGATCATCCTATAATCCCTCTTAGGATACAACACAATCAATCGACACTCCTAATACGTTACTATCACATTTTCTCTGATCTCATTCAAATATGGTTACAATTATTTTATACGACAATCGATACACTTGCTATTTCAAATCCATTCCCCCAAATGACCAAATATGGGAGAAAAACAACATCTCTCCATGAATAATCTATCAAATACTTATTATTAAATCAACTCCTATCATTCAAACTAATCAATCAATACAATAATCACTAGCCATTATCACTTCCGGATAAGCTAGATTGGGAGCCGCATCACATCACCATCGCTTTCATATGACCTAAGTTGGAATTCATTTAATGTTATTCAAATCAGAACACTCATTATTGTAGGAGTGGGGGAAATGAGACGTCATTTCCTTTCATGTACTACTCTTATGTGGGACTTCAATCAAGACAAAAATAAATAAATCAAAACAAAACTGCAACAAATCGGTCCTTATTTTTCTACGGTGGTGGGACCTTTCAGGGAATTATCATGGAAGGAGGGAAAAACAAACCTCTCTCCCCAACACTCTTCCTCTAGTAGTAGGACACCCAAATCCTTCAATTATTAACAAATTGGGTTGGGAATTGATCACTCTCTACCTCTTCTATCACCTTTGGAAAAAATCTGAAATCTCCAACATCATTACAACTATTTCTTCAAGTCACTCCTTACGCCAATTTTTTATCTCTTCTTATGCCGCATGGGTACAAATTTTGATCCATGGTTTGTCACGCTACAAGTTCCTATGTTCTACATACACTCTACAACATGGCTTCTTCCAGCCCTATACATGATTGTTTCTTACTTCCTTTACACTACTTGAATTTCATTCAAATAGCATAAATGGGGGCAAATGTAGACACAAAACTATGCATGTATCATCACTTTACTATGTCATCGGTATATTATTATATTCATGAATCCTAAATAAGAAATAGTATGTATTCATGACACTTCCCCATATCCTTCTATGTTCTTTGATTGATTCATATTGTGAATCTATTTTACATCTCTTAGTTTTGTATGCACATTTTCTTAGGTTACGAGGATCCATGTCTATCTGTCTAGTCACATCTGTCACTTTTTCTCTCGGCACACTAGCGCTAGGCACTTATGTCCTTTTTGTCACTCATTTCCTCCTTATTCTTTTGGCACATTTTTTTCATGTATGGTCATCCTTATTCCTTTTCGTATCCTTATCTCACACTCTTAGTCGGCCTTTTGTGTCACTAGTGTCGAAATTCAAGCAAGGGACTCATATATATACACAACATATTAACTATTACATGTGATGGAAAATCAAGAGGTACTTTCACACTTTAGGTTGCATACCCTACATAGGGAGGGAAGTGTTGACTTCCATACCACACATCTGCATTCTTAGATAAAATCTAGCTACATCCCATTATCTCGACATCATTAGCGCAAGGGAAAACATATTCTAAGGATTCCATTTCACACACAAGCAAAAATAACTCCATGGATTCTGAGATGTAGTGCAACGCTTGGTAATAAGTTCACTCATCGGGTGACATTCGAGAATCAGTCTGAATTCACATATTGCATATTTAATTCAGATCAAATATGTATGTGACCTTGTGCAGATAACTAGGGTTTGTTTTGAAGGTTACGGGAGCAATCAAAACCTAACGGTGAAACTAGAGAGATAAATAAAAAATAGAAGTGAAGATCTTTCGAATCAAAAATACTAGATCTCGAACATTCACATAGTCACAAGCACCTATAATGATCACTAACACTTGGGTGTTTCTATCCTCTTGTAGGGCGTCCACATCGGCACATTCTGGGTACTTGAACCCTCATCCAGTCATCTTGATGTTATTTCCAGAGACATATATAGCACTCAGATAGTCCTAACCATTCCCATGTTAGATGAAATTATCGACTCATCTTTCCCCATTCATTTGCTTAGAGTGCTACATCTTTGGACACTTATTACTTGTATATTACTTGTATATGATCACTTGAATATCATTTATTACAATAGTTACTTCGAAATAAGATTTAATTCAATTTAAATTAAATTATGGACATAGATCCACCACATTGAATATGTTTGAGTTATTAATGGCTTCAATCAATTCAACCTCATAAGAATTTTGCATAAATTTCTTCAATATTCAACATGGTCTTATTTTCTTCCACTTGAAGCTATTCTAGGTGCCCTTAAGAAACCTTTCCTTCCATAAATGGGATAAGAATGAACATCCAACTTGGAATTCAAATCCCCTCCTTTTTTAGTTACGTGGTATTTGTATCGTGCATTCATTCTTTCCAACTATTTTTACACTTGTTAGTGCACTTCTTAGATGCATTCCAAAAAAACCTCTACTTTTTCACTTGTTTCTATTTGAATTGACCATAATTTTGCCTACATGATTTGTTTTAAATGCATTGTCACTAGTTTTGGCCTTGAAATTTTCCTTAGGTTAGAATTTTTCCACCTAAGGTAGGGTATTGACACGATATTTTATCATATTACATACAAAAGTTCGCCAACCTCTAAACTTTTGGTTGCATGACAATGTTCGTCAAATGATTGATATTTTTAAATATTACTTTGTCCTTGATTAAATAAAATGGAATGTAACATAATATATATAGCATATGTTAATTTGACAAAAGCTGAAACCTCTTGAGAAATCAAAATTAGGGTAAAAAGGGCCACAAAATTAAAATTTACTTTTTGTAGGATTTTGATGTGTAAGCTAACACAAAACATGTGTGAAAGTTGACAACGAAAACCAACCTCCTCCTTCATGATTCCTTAGCAAACCTCAAAATGGGCAGTGAAACATGGATGAGCCCGATTGTGTGAAATGTAGGTGCTTCCCTCGAACCGGAGCAAGGCCTTCTCTACAACAAGATCAACTTACTTTGCACCAATGGATAAAGGGATTATGGATTTGGGATGCTTCAGATGATGGCTATTTGGGCATTAGGATGAGGTGGAGGATGTTCTATGCTCAAAGGATGCAAGAACTCTGACAAGATATTCAAGCTTATTCTCCATGTGTTTTAGAGGGGGGTAAGGTTGTATTTATAGCTTGGGAATTGGATTAACTTAGAGGATTTTAAGTAATCATAGTTTGAAAATGTGGGCATGATTAGGTGAGTGGGGGCCAAAAAGAGTGGGTGAGGATTAAACTTGTATTTTTAATTCTCAAATGGGGGACATGGGGAATATTTGGCATGTGAGGAAGATTGGGTTTAATTTAGGGGTTGAAATAGATTAATTAACCAATTAACATCGATTAATTCAATGGGGATTTTTGTGGGAAATGGAGTGGGGAAATTAATTGATTTGGAAGAGGTGTGAAATTAGGGTGTCTACATTTTCCCCTCTTTGGAAGGGTACTATGAAAGTAGTGTCCTTTCAAAGAAAGTAGACGAGATGGATGAATATGCCCAGGTGGAGCAGGATTGAAAGATTTTGAAGAGATTCTTCTTAAGGAAGGTGTTCCTTCGATAAGAAGTTATTAGAGGAAGAAAAGAGAAAGCATTCTCTAAGAAAGAAGTAGAACAAAATTTCACTTGTAAGAATGGGGGAAGAATTCAATCTACTTTTGCTAAACAAAAAGTAGACAAATGTTTTTTGGGGAGAGTAGAAGGTGGTAGGTGATGAATGTCATGGTATCCTCGAAGAAAAAAATGTCATGGGAAGATGTGATTATGGATAGATGTGATGATGCCCCCTCGAGAGGTTGATGGGGATGGAATATGACAGATCTCTCGAAAAGAGGAGAGGTCAATTTTATGAGAGGAGGATGAGAATGGGGTGTAAGAGAATGGAATAATGACGCATGCACAAATGGGGAAAGGATTCAATCGGCCTTGAATGCTAGGTGTGAGGATGTGTGAAGGACGTAATGAGAAAGAGAAAAGGAATGGATGATGAGTAGTGGTTGATTATGAGAAGAGAAAGAAAAGTCAAAGGTGAAGGAGACAAGGGTATGGAATAGAGGATGGAGACAGAGGAGGAGAAAAAAGAAATGAAAGAGGTAGAAGAGAATAAGAGAGAGGGATGATAGGGGAAGAAGGGAATGATGAAGGACAAACAAGAAGAAGACAAGAAAATGACAAGAACAGAGGGTGAAATTATGAAAAAAAAGGGAGAGAGATTCAAAATGAAGGGAGTAGAAAATGAAGAAGGGTGAAGGAGATGAAGGGAGAGAAATGATGGAAAAATGAAAGAGATGATAGAGCTGAGAAAAGAAATAAACTATAGAAGTAGGAGGTGAAGAAGACAAGGGTATGGAGAATGAGGAAAGACAAACAAGAAGGAGAAGATGAGATGAGAGTAGGGGTAAAATCAGGAAAAAGGGAGAGAAGGATGGAAAAATGAAGGAGATGAGGACGATGAAGAATTTAAAGAAGACGAAAGAGGAGGTAGAATGGAGAAAAGAAAGAAACTATGAGGGACTAAGAAAGTGTGGAGAAGATTAGAGAAAAGAAGAGAAACTGGTACAAAATGATTGAAATGGTAGGGGTGATAGAGAAAGGAAGGGGAGGTTAGGAGGAGGTGAAAATGATGGGGGAAGAAGAGATGACAGAGCGGATACAAGGAGAAGATTGAAGGAACCCGATCATCATGGGGAAGACCAAGGTAGAGAATATGGTACAAACCACATGGAAATGCATGTGGAGGGTGGGATGATAAAAAATATGGGATAACACTGAAGAGCCAAGTTATCAATGGGGAAGTAAGAAGGAAGTGAGAGGAAAAAGGGGAAGAAGATGATATAGAGGAAGTGAAATAAAATGAGGAGTGGGAAGGAGGGGAGGACAACAGAGAAAATGATGTAGAAGGAAGGAAACCAAGAATGGAGATATTTGGTGAAGAGTGGGAAGTATCAGAAATGTAAAGAGAAGAAAGAGGGGAGGAATGACACATAATTGGAAAAGATGTGGAGATGCATGAAATGAGGATACAAGGATTATGAGACAATAGACAAAGGATGTATGATGAAGACAATAAAGATATTGAAGAGGGAAAAGGGAAGATGGAGAGGTGGGGAAGAAGTGACAAGAAAGGGTAGAGTGGAGAAAAGGGAGGGGAGGGAAGAGAGAATGGGGGATAGAAGAGGAATGACAATGAAGGGACGTTAGGAGAATTCCACCGATAATGATCGGTGGGGAAGGATGGGAGGAAAAGTGAGGAAAGGGAAAAATTAAATGAGGAATGGAAGAGGAAATGCCAATGAAGGGACGTTAGGAGAATTCCACCGATAATGATCGGTGGCACAAGAGGAAGGAAGGAATGAAGAGAAAATGGAGAAGGTCAAAGAGAGGGAACAAGGCCGTATAAATGGGGATGAGTGAATTTTAGGAGAATTCCACCGATAATTATTAGCATGGAAAATGGAAGATGATGATGAAATAATGTTAGGGAATACCAACAACAATGGTGGGTAAGCATGGGGGTAGATATGTGGGAGAACTCGAGAAGATGGAATGAGAAGAGTGAAGAAAAGGTGAGTGATAAGTTGTGATAAGGTGAAGGCGAGGAGAGGATGCAGAGGATGAGGATGAAACGGAGGTGAAGATGAAGAAACAAGACATGAAAAGAATGGAAAGAAATGGTATGAAGGATGATGGATCAAGAAGGGAAAATGGGGAAAGGAACATGATTACAAGTAGAAGATAGTAGACACACTCTGTGATATGATAGGTTGAGAAAGGATAATGGTAGGAGGAAAATGTGGTTGGTAGGGGAGACTAGGGGAAGAAAATGATCAATGGAGGGAATGAAGAATGAGGTGAGGGAGAAGTCTAGAATGATGAGTTCAACTTAAGGAGGACCCTTAAGTAAGACTATCATGATGGAAGTGGTTAAGTAAGATTTCCAAGCGAGGGATGATGGAGATGAAAAGTGGGAAAGAAAAGAGGTTGTTTTCATGAGAATGAAAGAGGAGGTGAGAGGATGTGATAATGGGGACTGAAAAGAAAATGTGGATGGTGAGAATGTGGATTGATGGGGGAGTGCAAGATGATATCATCCTTAAGAGGGACTCTTAGGTAAGATCGTCATGCCGCACGAGTGGTTAAGTAATATTTCCAAGAAGAAGATGGCGATAAAGATGATGAGAGGATGGGATGATGGGGAATGCCAAGAAAAAGTGAATGGTGGAGATGTGTAGTGATGGGGAAAGGCAAGATGACAAATCATCCTTAAGAGGGACTCTTAAGTAAGATCATCATGCCATGAGTGGTTAAGTAAGATCGCCAAACCGATAAGTGATGATATGGAAGGTGAAAGACAAAGAATATTGGGTACATGGGTGGAATGGTTGGTTAGAGCAGATGATTATGAGAGAGGTGGGAGAAATAAGATGGGGAAATATGATGGGATGGGGGAGGGCCAGATGGATAGATCAACCTTAAGAGGGACTCTTAAGTAAGATTGTCATGCGACGGGGATGGTTAAGTAGGATCGCCAAGCCAAAGAAGAAGAAGAATGATGAGAAGAAGTAAGTGATTGATGGTTTGATGGGAAGAGGGTATGACAAGATGGACTGAAGGGGAACCCTCAAGTGAATTTTCCATACTGTGAGAGTGTGTAAGTAAGATTACCAAGCAGAAAATATGGATACTAGGAAGGATGAGAAAAGAGTGAGTGGTGGCTAGAAGTGGAACAAGAGGTGAGAGGAGGTGATAACAAGGAAGGAAAACAAAGGAGTGTAACATGAATGGATGGAGGAACATATGTAGTGTAGGATGGAGAGTGTGAGGGGAATCCTTAATTGGGATGCCCACGTGGTGAGAGTGATGAGGTAGGAATGATAAGTGGAAGAGGCAGAGCGAAAGATGTGTGTGGTGGTGATTGTTGTCGATGAAAGAGGAGATGGTGGAGAAGTTTCTACAACGGGAAGATCTTAGGAAGAGGGTATACCTCAACCAAGAGTCCCACATGGAAGGGGTGATTAAGTAAGATTGTCAAGTGGAAAAGCGGAAGAGTGAAAGGGAAGAACACATAAGTGGTGAAAGGGGACAAGAATGGTGAGAAGGGTGATGTGGGGATAAGTGGCGGATGAGTAGAAATGAGGAGAAGGATGAATGGATCAAATACATGGTGACCATGGTGGGGGATGAGGAGTTTTGGATAGTGAATGCTACTTGAGAAAGATCCTCAAGTAGGATTCACAAACTAAATGGTGATCAAGTAGGATTCCCAAACTGGGGAATGTATTAGTATGGGTGAATGGATGGGGTGAAAAGTAATATTTTGATCATGCAGGAAGATACTCACATGATGAAAGCATCTTAATTTTAATATAGCACATAACATGATGCATCATGATATAAAAGATCAGATGACTAGACTGTAATATGCATGAGAGCATAGACATGGGCCATCAAAAAGGTATGATGCCCCCAAGTATGATATGCAAGTGTAAGAGAGCATAGACAGAGGCCATCAAGAAGGTATGATGCCCCATGTACGATATGCAATCACATAACATAAGTATATTAGAGAAACACTAGATACATAAAATCAAGATGCCCCATGTAATATATCAAGATACAAGAAAACAATTAATAACTTGTAACTAATAATGCAACACAAGAACCAATAAACATGTCCCTAACGTGTTCCATAGTGATGATTGATCGATGTGCCCCCAAGCAGGGGTACAAGGGCATAGAATGGATTGGGTCATTGTCCTCAAACAAGGAAACAATGAGAGCCGGATTTTCCCAAGCGAGGATTCACGCGAGGGGAAGTGGTTTGAATTTGATAGTCATAAGGTGGTTGGAACATTTGTTGGGGATAATAGTTCAAAGGATGAATTGTGTTGATTATTAATTTTTGGGGTTTTTGATGGTTTTACAATTTTTTAGAATTTTGTGATTTTTTTTTTTTTGGGATTTTGAAGAGTTTTCAAATGTTTTTGTATTTTGGAGATTTTCTAATGTTTTTGAATTTTTTTGGATTTTCTAATGTTTTTTTGGATTTTTATGGATTTTTAGAATTTTTTTGTTTTTGAGATGTTTTTTGGATTTTGAGATTTTCTAATGTTTTTTGGATTTTTTTAGATTTCTAATGTTTTTTGGATTTTTTGATTTTCTAATATTTTTGGATTTTTGGGATTTTTAATGTTTTTGGATTTTTGGATTTTTACACTATTTTTTGGAGATTTTGTTTTGGAAATTTATGGACCAGAATGCAAACTTACTTATAAGAGGTGATAAACCTAGGGTATCGTCTGTATGTACCGCATTCCTCATGGTAACTCATGCTTCGAATAATACAAAAAATTCTCACTCCATTGGTAGGATATGTTGGTGATGATATGATGAAAATAAGTCCAACTCCATTCTTGACTCCACACAACTAGTAAGATGCGAGGGCTCATCATCGAGAATCAAGAAGGACACAGATGTAGATAATGAATATAGAGACAAGTGTTAACAATAATCCATTTGGGAAATTGTGACTCAATTCTTCTTAAGGTTACTAAACCAATTTCAAAATGACTTTCACTTTATAGGTCACGTACTAGACTTGATAAATTACGTGGCCTACTGATTGGTAAGATATGAGGTGAAGGGATAGTTCTCTCTTCACTTAGGCATCTAAATTACTTCTTTGGGGATTTTATAATTGTAAGAACTTTTAAATTTATAAGATTTTGTATTTTTGTAATGACTCCTATGCCTTGCCCCATGCTACCAGTAAGAAGCAAGGGCTCATCACCGAAAGGCAAAACATAAGCAAGTAAATTTTTTTTTGACCCTCTTTTTTTTTTGATTTTTTTTTGAATGTTTTGTAACATTTTTATGCTTTGTGATTTATGAATGACCCTCTACACTTTGCCCCATGCCACCAATAAGAGGCAAGGGTTTATCACCGAAGACAAGACGTAGATGAGTAAGGCACCTCCCTCCATTCCAGTCTCACACTACTAGTAAGAAGTGTGGGCTCAACACCAAAGACTATGAAGGATGAAAGGTGTGACAATGAATTATTCATAATTTATTTAATTTATTGAATTTTACAATAGTGCTTTTTATTTGGGAAGGAAATGTTGCCCCTAATCTCATCCCCACATGACTAGTAGGATGCGAGGGTTCAACACCAAAGACTAAGATGGACGATCAAAACGAACCGAGTAAAGAAGTTTAGAGCTTTGTTATGAAAGAGAGAATTTTTGAAGGGGATATATTACCATCAAGTAAGCTTCTAGGTATGACCATAGGTGAAAGCAAGCTGAAAATGGGAGATATTATAAGAAGTATGATACTCACAAAACTTAATAGGATCTATATTAACACTTGTCTCATGATGATGAATATGAAGATGTGATTTTGATAATGAAAATATCTACCAATGGAATGAATAATTTTAAATTATTTGGAGATGAGTAAGACAAAGGAACAATGTACAAGTGGTTGTCTCCAGAATAGAGAGTACCTCAAGAATAGAATTTCTTTAAATGTATTGCATTCATCGGTTCATCAAGTTCTTGACCATCTTCAATGGCCAATTTATAGGCTCCAGAGCCAAATTTAGTTGTAATTACATAGGGTCCTAACTAATTAGGTTCAAATTTTCCTTGTTTTTCTCACTTTAGTGGTATTATTTTGATTTTATTTGAGAATGAGATCACCAACCTCAAACTCTTTGGGTCTTACTTTTATGATAACTGCGTATAGTTGTTTTGATAGACTTGAAGATGATTGAGGGCGTTAAGTCATTTTTCATCGAGAAATTCAAGCTCATTAAGTCGTGATTGTCGATATTCATCTTCATTAATTACATCTTTAAGGGATATTCTCAAGGATGGAAGTTCAACCTCAATAGGTAAAATGACTTCACAACCATAAACGAGGAAAATGGGGTGGCTCTTATAGGTGTGTGGTAAGCCCAAAGAGCGGGGTAAATTTGAGTGTGCCAATTTTGTCCATGTGTATTGACATTTTTTTCCATGATGGATTTTAAAGTCTTATTGGTTGCTTCTGCTTGGCCATTACCCGGGGTAGTATGGAGTAGACCACTTAAGTTTGATGCGGAAATGTTTGGCAAGGTCTTTTACATCTTGGTTTTTAAATGATTTCCATTATCTATGACAAGAGAGGATGGAATGCCAAATCAAAGATGATATTGTTAAAAATGAACTTTGATATTTGGCTTTGTAACATAGGTGAGAGGCATAGCTTCTACCCATTTAGTGAAGTAATCGGTAGCATGGTAATGATGAACTTATATCCATCGAAATGATGTTGGTTTGATTTTATCGATGAGATCAAGCCCCATTGAGAGAAGGGCCATGGTGTGGTGATTGATTGCAATGCTTGGGAAGGTGTGTGGATAATATTGCCATGTTTTGATAGGCTTGACATTGTTTGACAAAATGACATGCATTGTTTTCCATGGTGGGCCAATAATACCCAACACGTAGGATTTTATTGGCTAAATCCATATCATTTGTGTGCACTCCATGATACCATAGTGGACTTCAGTTAGAATGTTAGAGGCCTCCTCTTGATTAAGACATCGGAGCAGGGTGCCATCGTAACCTCATATATAGAGAGTGTCTGCTAAAATGGTGTAACGAGAGGCACATTGTGCTAAAACACGTTTATGAATTGGTTTCATGTTGGTAGGAAATGTTTTATCATAGATGAAGGTGTAAATATCATGGTACCAAGGGTTATTTGGACCCACGATTTCACATACCATAGTGTTTTTAGGAAGATCATAAGTAGGCATTAAGATATTTTCTACAAGAAAATGTGTGCATGGGGTTGATTAGATGCAATTTCTAACAGTAGATCAATAGTTGTCACGGTTGGATTTATTTGAATTCTAGGGATTTTATCAAAGTTAATCAACCTGAAAATAAATTGTTTATAAGGTTATCTACCATGCGCTTATATGGAATAATTTTTTTGTCCTTGACTTGGTTCATTGGACCTTATTTAATGATAAGTAAGTTCCAAGAAGCACACAACTCTTGTGTGGGATTCCAATGAATAGAATTTTAAGGAAAAGCGCACAAGAAAAGGGTTTAGGTGAAACTAGGGCACATGAAGGAGGCATAAAAAAGGTCTAAAGGACTTATCCATATTTGGTTTCATAGAGTCACTTGAGGAAAAACGTGGAGAACAAGACTCAAAGTGATGAGTGGAAAGGTGCCTTTTGATATTTTATATGAACATGGAGGCCAAGAAAAGGATATTCCACACAAGGAATATTCCCGAAATCATTATAGTTATGTTGGAAATGGGAAGATGTGCCTAACCACTGGACTATGAAGGACCACATTGACACTGGCATGCAATATGCTCATGGGAGAAGCCATGGTGGTGGATGTTGATCCTATTTAAAGGAGTGCATTGGGCCGAAAATGAAAAGAGTGTAAAAGAAGAAGGAAGGTAATAGAAGATTACATAAATGCTAGGAAATGTTAGGGTTTAGAGTTTGAGATGCTAAGGGGTTGTATAGAATGTCATTAATCATATGTATAGGTGTTTGGATCTTTGTGAATCTTAAACACTTGGGTTATAATGGGTCAAATTCTCCATTGAGCTAAGGATCTCTGACACTTTAGTTTGTAAGGGTTGGATCTTTGGTTATCGATGTATATGGTGAGATGACCCTCGAAGAATGTAATTGGCTATTAGAAATGCTTTTAAATTAATATATATGCATCTGTTATGTACATCTTGTTCATGGGTGCAAACTCATGGTAATTATTTATCATGGTGGATCTAGTTCTTTATGTTTAATACAATGTTCATTTACATTTGTGATGTATTGATGTGTGGATCTATTGGTTATATCTTCTACTTTTAAGTAGATACATGTATTTTTGTTTCTACAAATAATCCTCCATTAATGACGGAACACTCTTGCAAAGCTCACATAAAGGAGGGCACAAAGTACCCACATGTGCCTCGAGTGAGCACCCAATTTTTATACTTGGTGATGATCAAAGCTTAACCTTGGGGTTAGAAAGAAGTATTCATGATATAAACAATTGACTAGCCAGTAAAGTATTCATCAGTAACATGTTTAATGATAAGTAAAGAGTCACCAAATACAACCAACTCTTTAAGGTTCCAAGATATAGCTAGTTTTAACCCTGCTATGAGAGCTTCATACTCTCTATGATATTATTGGTACATGGGAATGCTAATCAAAATGACTTGGGGATGACATGTCCACAGGTGTGATAAGTAAAATACCAGCTCCTGATCCATGGAGATTACAAGATCCATCAAAGAATAGAGTCCAGGCGGCACGATGTCTATGTACAAAAGATCTTCGTCAGAAATGTAAAATGAAGTGGTTTATTCCAGGAAGAGGTGCCTCAACAAGTTGGTCTACAAGGGCTTTTCTTTAATTTTCTGAGGAACGAACTCGACATCAAATTCACTAAGTAGGATGACCCAACTAGACATTCTTCCTATGAGAATAGGTCGAGACAAGAGATACTTGAGGGGATCAACCTTAGTGATTAATTTAGTTGTGTGATTAAGCAAGTAATGACGTAACTTATGGAATGTGAAAGTGACTGCCAAGCATACCTTTTTGATTTGGGAATATCATACCTCATGCTCAATAAGTGTTCAACTAAGGTAATAAACAACATATTCTTTTTCTTGATCGTTGTGTTGTGCTAACAAAGCTCCTATGGCATGTTTAGTGGTCAGATGTATAAAGCAGCATGGGTTTATTTGCTGACTGGTGACATAAGGACAAGTGGGTTGGAAAGGTATTCTTTGAATTTAGCAAAAGAGTCTTGACAATCTTGGTTCTAGTGGAATTGTCCATTTCTTAAGTAATTGATTAAAATGATGACACTTATCGGCTAATTGTGATATGAAGCATCGAATGGATTAGATTTTTCCCTGAAGACTATGTAATTATTTTAGGTTTTGGGAGGAGGCATTTCCATGATGGCTTTGACCTTTGCAGGATCAACTTCTATACCTCTTCATGAGACAATAAATCCTAACAAATTTTCTCGGAGGTCACCCCGAATACACATTTCTTTGGATTAAGGTGAACTTTATACTCATGCAACCTTTCAAAGATGCATCTTAACACACCTGGATGTCGATCCATGTTTTAGATTTTGCTAATATGTCATCAACATAATCTTCCATGATATCATGCAACATATCATGAAAGATGACTGTCATGGCTCATTGATATGTGGCACCTGCATTTTTCAATCCGAAAGGCATGACCTTATAGCAGAAGGTTCCCCATGGTGTAGTAAATGTCATTTTGTGTTGATCCTCTTCAACAATACATATTTGTTGTAGCTAGAAAATCCATCCATTAGGGAGAGAATTTCATGGCCTTTCGTAGAGTCGATAATCATGTCTATGTTTGGCAAGGGAAAGTCATCCTTTGGACAAGCTTTGTTGATATCACAAAAATGTGCATACCCTAATGTCAAGGTTTTCTTGGCTACAGGAACTATGTTGGATATCCATTCAGAATAATCGATAGGTTGGATAAATTCAGCTTAAGAGTTTCTGGAGTTTGGCTTTGATAAAGCAACACTACTTTGGGATGCATTTTGCGTAGTTTTTTTTTACAAGATTTACATTTGGATGCACCACAAGGTGATGTACTATGAGAGATGGATCTAAACCTGGCATGTCCTTATAGGTCCATGCAAAAAATATCTTGGAATTCAATGAGGAGTGTTGTGAACTCTATGCATTCTTGGTCGAGACAGATTGATGTCGAGTTGTAAAATTTTTGGCTTTCAATGGTACCGATGTTTATATCTTTGGTTTCTTCAACCAACATTTTAGATGTATCCTTTTCAAAAAATGATGCTAATGGTTGATGTAAGTCATCGGTGTTAGGTGATTCAGGGAATCGGCATAGGGTTTTTGTTTGTGATGTTGGGATTTTTATTGACATGTTTTTGGATAAGGTGGCGATGAGATTTTGACTATGGAAATTTTGTGTTTTCGCTTCTTATCTAAGGTTTCCAAAGGTAAAGGATTCGAATATTCTATTTCTTCACCGAAATAGGAAGATTCATCAAGGTTGATCTCAAATCATTTTTTTATGGTCAGAAATGGGATTTGATCACAAGTTCAAGGAACTCTTCAATGGCTTCATCATTTTGGAACATGTCCATGGCCACATGATGTAATTGGTCATGGTCTATGAGAGTTGGATGAATAAGCTCGAAATCGATGACATTAATGGATAAATGTTCAAAGTAAAGATTTGTTTCAACAAGGTCTTCAAAAAGGTTGTGTGTAGACCCGAGTGTCACTATCAGAGTTGGTGTCATCATTGTCACTTGAAATTAATACAAGAGCTACATTGAATATCTTGAAACCAAGACCATGTTTACCATGATGTTAGTGCAAGTGATTGGGTCTAAATGACCTTGTCCATTTGGATCGAGTCCTTTACCCTTCCATCACATGTTTTTCATCATTCAATGAGCTTTGGTAAATTGAGGGGACTCATAACAAGGAGAATGAATTCGTCATTATATAACCAAGATCCTAAAGAACTTGGAATATGTTCATTGTCTAGATAACCAAATTTCTTCCAAACTGACTAACCCAATTTGTAAGTGGGATGGATTCTAAGATGTGGATCATTGGTTTTCCATAGGTTTGTGGGGATTTGTTGATGTAAAAGAGTTTGCAACGTTTTGGAATTGATATTCATCGCATCCTTTGTCAATGATTTTGAATGTGTGTGACAGGGGACCAGTAGGTACCTCGCATGGTGGGGAAGTTAGTTTGGTAGTTTTGAAAGATGGAGAGAATGGGTTATAAGAAGAGGAGGTGGATTAGAGGATGAAGCTTGGTTAATCGAAGGGAAGGTATCTAATGGAAGAGGCATGGTTAGATGAAGAAGGTTTTAGGCGAGAATAGGATTGTTTATGGAAGGGGATTGTAGTTAGAAGAAAAGGTTCGTTAGTGGAAGAAGATGATTGCTTAGCTAGAGAGGGGAGTGGTGAAGATTGTTGATTAGCATAAGAGAATGGATTGGGAGACGTTGGTTGATTAGAAGGTGATGGTTGATTAGAAGATGATGGTTTCGGAGTATGTTTGGGAAGCGTATCTAGATCGACATGTGTTTCGTTAGGGATTACGTGAGGTGGAGCGTATTTATCTACCGATGGAAAATAGTGATCATGTCTATACCACCCTTCGAGGAATCTACAATACTCGAAGGGTTGGGAATCAACACATGTAATGTAAATTATTTGTCCAAGTGGGGAATTTAATACATTGGTGGAACGTTGATGGGACAACTTTCATGGCATGAATCCATGGTCGGCCAACGAGAATGTTATATGCAACTTCTATGTCCACCACATGACATAGTGTTTCTAAAGTGACTGGTCCAACCTTGAGAGGTAATGTGATTGTGCCTTCAAAATTTATTTCACTATTATCATACCCACGAATGGTTATGATGTTGTTTTGTAAATCATTTTTGGTGTAACCTAGGCAGTGTAAGAGTTTCATGGAACAAATATTCAATGTGGATCCATTGTCGACTAATACACACTTGATCTTACGATGAGTTATATAACCCTCGATGTATAAAGAATGATTGTTAGCAATGTTGGGGTTAAGAAGGTCATGGGACCAAATGATAGAATAGATTGGGTGTCGAAAGATGTGTTATTAAATCCTATAATTGTTGTGAGTTGATGTCCTCTTGGGACACATGCATCATTCAATGTTTGTGTAAGGATGCGTTGTAATGTGGGAGAAGACTTAAGTAATTCCATGATGGAAATTTGTGTTGTGGTCTTTTCCAATTGTTTGCTAATGTTGAATGACAACGTAGGTTGTGGAGTGGAAGTGGTGGTGGAGTTAGATGGTGGATTAGGAGGTGGTGTGAGAGGAAAAGTAGTGGATTATTTTGTGGTGGGGACCCACACTTTTTCTGTCTAGTGGTGACCACATCGGTTTGATATTTATGGTAGCCACTAAGTCTTGGTCATAGTCTATGGTTGAGATGACTGAGTCATACTCAACGTTGTTTGATGATTGGCCCTTGTCCTTTGAATTATCATCATGGTTAGGAAGGGGTTTTGAACATGTTGATTTTTTTTCGGGGGGTCTTTGTCTCGGAAGTATTTTCAAATTCTATGTCTCCGTGTTTGATCAAGTCTTAGATGTAATGGTAGAGTTGCATGCATCGATCTGTAGAGTGCCCTTTTATGCGATGGTAATCACAATATTCATTGTCCTTATACCAATTCGGTTTGGGTTTCCCTTCAAAGGGTTTGATGATGGGGTACGTGATCATGTTGGCATTTGCTAAGTGATGGAAGATGCTAGATAGGCTTTCTCCAAGTGGAGTGAATTGTCTTCACTGTCACGAGAAGGAGCTTCCTTTCTAGGGATTACAATTGGTTGTTTTTGGATTTAATTGTGTTGAGTGGATTGTTTTGAATGTTTCAAACATGGAAAGAATCAATAATGTCGTCGTTGACTATATTTTGGTTCCGATTAAAGAATTTGGATTTGTCCTAGTTCTGAGGGGTGTCTCTATGAGGTTGGTCCCTAAAGGGTGTTTTAAGTAAGCCCTTAGAAATGAGGGATTTCTCTATTTGTGTTCCTTTTCAATGACTTCCTCGAAATTACTTAGATAGTGCATTTACATGTGGAATGATAATTCTGTAATGAGGTTTGGGATAAAAATGATAACCAATTGTCTTTCTGGTATTGAGTAGGGAAATTTGCTTGTAATTCCTCGCCATCATTGTAAAAAGGAGGTGAAGTTTTTATTGGGCCTTTGTCTAGTGTTACAGAGATCGAGCATGGTTACTTATCGAGTCTAGGTTGAAGGAAAAATGCTTAACAAATTTTTTCGATAAGTCTGCGAACGTCATGATTGACCCTTTGGGAAGATGGAGGAACAGTCTAAGGCATGTCCTCCTAAAATTTTAGGAAATAATCGTAAAATATATGTGTCATGATAAGATACTTCTGACATTGCATGTAAAATTATTTGACATGTTCACGAGGGTCACCCTTTCCTTTGTATTTATCAAATTTTGGAGTTTCAAAGGATGGTGGAAAGGGTAAGCGTAACATTTCCGTATCAAATGGGTAGGGGCATAGTTCTTCAAAGTTGAACTATTTTGATTGATTTTGTATTCCCTGAATGGTGTCTTTCATATGTTTCCATTCTTGTGTGAATGGAGAGATAGGGGACAATGGGTTATCAAGGACTTCATGAGTATGTGGTTCTAGATTTGGGTCTTTTAACCTTTCAACTCTAGTAGTTACTTCCTCAAGTTTCCTTGTTAACTCTTGGATTTTGGTGAATAACTCATTGGTCAAAGAGTTATTTGGGTTGTTTGGTATTTCATTATGGTGACTCGATTCACCATTGTTGATAAGTTTGTTTAGATTTTCAGTCCAAGTCAGGGGGTAGTTTTTCCCCATGGCTAGGATGCGTAGTAGGTATTCATTCTTGTTTTTCTCTATCACCCTATCTACTTGTTCTTGTTCTTTGTTGGTGAGTTCTAGTTGTGTGACTTCTTCATCATCATTTTTAGTGTGTAGAGGGTTTTCATGACTACGTGTGACCACCATGATTAGATTGGTGTAAGCTAGCACAAGCTTGTGTTGGATTTGGCTTAAATAATCTTGATTGCTGATAGGGAGAGTAACTCAAGCAATTTAACTCAATATGATTGTGATATAACTCAAAATGAGCTATTAGGGGATTTGTGTTGCGTTGTGTAGATTTGGCTTGAACAAGCCTTCTGATTGTTGATAGGAAGAGTAACTCAAACAAGTTGACTCAACACAATTGTGATATAACTCAAAACGAGCTATGAAGGGATTTGCAGATGATTTGTTTTAGATAAACTTGACAGTTGACAAAATAAGAGTGAACTCAAACAAGTCACTCAATGTTAGTTTGATATAGCTTGAAACAAGATATGAAGGATTTTTTGATAATTGATGAGATAAGGAGTGAATGCAAGTCACTCAATATCAATTTGATATAGCTTGAAAAAAGATATGAAGGATGTTTTAATAATTGATGAGATAAGGAGTGAACACAAGTCACTCAATATCAGTTTGATATAGCTTAAAACAAGCTATGAAGGATTTTTGTTGGATGAAGCAAGCTAATGAAATCAATGTGATGTTTTGATCTTTGTTGTTTGATTGATTCAATGTTTTGTTTGGTATTGAATCTATTGAGAAATGGTTTTGTGGAACACGACTAGGATTTGAACTTTACAATGAACACATTGATATCAACCAAGTTTTATGATAAGAACAATGCTAAACTACTTTGTTTACAAACAAAAGTCATGTGTATCAAATTGTTTTGGCTCAAGAGGTAGATTCTTTGGGAATGATCATTGTTTCATGCAATCATACAATATGTTGTGGAATGGTGGATGTAGGCTCTTATCACTCCAAAAAGACTCACCAATTCTTACTTACCTGCTTTGGAGTGAATCACCACATCTAAGCAGGGTGTTGGGAAAAGGTGGAAGGTGATGGGGGATGAAAGTGTATGGTGTCCTTATAACTCCCCGAAGATTTACAAGGATGATTCCCAGCTTCTCATTGTTATATGCTATTTGAGGCATGATTCGCATGTTCCACATGACAACATCACTGTAAGTGGGGACCAGGGGCGAGGTAGATATCGAACGTTGTGATGAGACTAGGTCTCAAAGTGCAATGCAAATGTGAATGTTGGTGGTGCATGGTAGTGAAGTCCACATCACTGGTGTAGCGTAGGTGGTGATGAAATCCACCTCTACTACATGCGAAAAACAAAATGATGATGTGATTAACAACAAAGTTCTTTCCAACTTGAAATAAATCACCGGTGGAAAATGACAACGTACCTGAGTGTGCTAAATTTTTTTGGTTTCAGCATTTTTCTTTTAATGGTGGTACTTTTGCAGGAAGGTTAAAAAATTTTTTTGTTTTGTGTTTTTGACAATATTCCAATGATGGTCTGCAGAAATAAATGAGTAGTTATCCTGCAAATGAAGTGTTAGAAAAGTGATTGTGGTTGTTTTTTTATTTTCCAGGTCGCTCAAAGGTGCAGGAAAAGAGCATACACAACAAAGGACTAGAAAAATATTAATAATACGATGAAATAAAATAACAATTGAAATGATAGTTAGAGACAAAAAAATAATAAGGAAATGGATCATGCAGACAAAGTGTTAGCAAAACAATCGTAGTTGTTTTTTATTTTCTAGATCGCTCGAAGGTGCATGAAAAGAGCATACACAACCAAAGATCGGAAAAATAGTAATAATGCGACAAAATAAAACAACGATTAAAACGATAGTTAGAGACAAAAAAATAATATGGAAATGGAACCCTGCAGACAAAGTGTTAAAAAATAATTGTGGTTGTTTTTTTATTTTCGGATCACTCGAAGCGCAGGAAAAGAGCATACACACAACCAAACTGCAGACAAATATTAATAATGTGATGAAATAAAATAACGATTGAAATGGTAGTTAAAACATAAAACAAACCTAGAGGATCCTGCGAGATAAAGGTAGCAATAAAAAATGATTAAAGTTCAAATGATATGGTCTTGCATAACAAAGGTTAGTAGTTTCTAATTTTTAAATGCAAGTAAAAATAAGAGAATGATAAAAGACCACACCCATGCATTTACGGTTCTCAAGGTTACTTTGACAAACATGAGAGAAGAGCATATACGCGGGGGGCAAGTTGCGATTAGCAACTAAATTCACAAGAAAAAATAAAAAAGAAAATGATAGCTAGAGTCACCAAAACATTAAAAAAATAGTGCAAGGCACTTAGATAATGATAAAATGAGTAAAAAGCAACACGAAGGTGTTTCAAAATGTTCTCGTTGACCTAAGTGGCGAAAGGTGGGAAGAAATCAAATGAACAAGGTTTGCGTTGTGGATGGGTTTCAAAGTTTAGTCTTTGACAACGAATGAATTAGTTGAAGCTTCCTAGAGTCCACTTGTGAAATCAAAGAACATGATTAGTCCATATAATCCAAAATATGAGAATATTATAAAGGTCCTAATTGTTTGAAAAATCTTGAATTAGAGAAATAGTAAATAAGCTAATTAATTAATAAAATCGAATTCTCAATAAATTAAGAAGATGAATTATGATAGTAACTAAAATCAAGACTAAATTAATTAATCACTATACGAAATTAATGCCTAAACTAGTCCAAAAGCCTAATGATTTTGGTGTAAGAAAAGTGGGATATTAAAAATTGTAGTGATTACTTTCGATGAATAGAAAGGATGAGATAAGAAAATAAGAATGAAATCCTAATTAGTTGGAAATCAATTTCATGGAATCAATTACAACTTTAAATTGATTTAGTAGCCTAAAATTATATTAAACACCTTTAAAAATGATGTAAAGCTATGGTTAACGTAATAAGTGACCTAATATTAATCGACAAAGGGAATCGAAATGCTAAAGTCTAGCATGAAGTCGACTAAGTATATACCATATTATAAATATAAATTTCTAAGTAAAAAGTGAGCCTAAAAATAAATAATAAAGCTAAACTTAAAAAGGCTCGGGTCACAATGTATTGTTTATTTTGTGTGTTTGTAGGGTAGGCATGGCAACTAAATGGTAGTTGGGGATTTGGTGTTCTTGTATGAGGTCGAATGGCTATACGGTTTTGAGATCGAAGCTATGGAGGAGACGTGGGAATGGATGAATCAGGGGTCAGGGCGAGTTATGGCCAAGTGGCTGGGGGAGATGAGGATCAGGGTGAGCAGCAAGGGGTGTCAGAGATCTGTGTGATAATATGGAAATGGAGAATGCTTCATATGAAAGTAAAGCAATGTACCACAATATGTTTAATTTGTTAACTCGGTCATTCTAGGTATTGACGTTCATTAATGCCTCTCGTGGGTTATACGCGAAGAGACTGTGTGTGGTCGAGTAGCCGGATAAGGGGTGGGCTTGAATCTGAGTTAGATCTGGGACATGGGTGTCATAGAGAGGGATGTGTGAGTAAGTCGAAAGTTTAGGTATTAGGGGAGATGGCTAGTATAGCTTGGATAAGGATTCATGCGGGAAATATTGGAAAATAGGAGTGTTTAATGGGATTGAAGGGGTCGGGGAGCTAAGAAAGGAGCTAGATGGGAGATGGGTCAGGAAAGGGGTTGTGAGGGGAAGTGGCCAAGTGGCCTGGTGTGAGGTGTTGTATAGGAGCCGAGGGGCTTGGCCGAGTGACCAGGGGATATGGATGGATCTGTGTGAGGGGAGTAAGGGCTTGGCCAAGGGCCGAAGGGAGATGGGGTTACTGGGACATGAGAAATGAGTGGGTAAGGTATCAGGGGTAAGGGGTCGGGTTGGGTTATTGCTGAGTGGCCAGGGGAGTTAGGGATAGGGGAGTGTGAGAGATTAGGGATGGGTTAGGGAAAATGTTAGGCTTAGGAGAGAGTTTTGGGTTGGGATAGGGGATGAGTGATAGGTCTGTCAGCTTGGCCTAGCTAGCCGAGCTAATAGGATGAAAAGGGTGGAGGGTTAGGTAGTTTAGGTCTTTTAGAATAGGGTTAAAAAAATTGATTTTGATTTATTTAATACTATATATTTTTACATGTTTTAGACAGAAAATATCATAAAGTAACAGACCACTAGATTAGTACAAACCACAAAATGAAAAATGACACTAAATCTAGACAATACTAAAAATAACACCGAATCTAGCTACAAAATATGATTATTAAATCAAACTGGTCAGAGAAAATATTAAAATGAATTTTTTATTTTTAGAAATCTAGATTGATATCTGTTGTAACACTAAGATTTAATTTTTCGAACTGATTTCCCATGACCGTAGAGCTCAAAGTATGATTTATTTTTTTCTTTGATATCATCAAAAAATAAAATATATGTAACGTGAATTAAGACGAACTAACCCCTTGCAACCTACAACCAAGTTAGGAATCGAAAGTGAAATATTCTAAAAATATCACACTAAATAATGACTATAAATCAAGATGTTTTAGATTTTTAGATTGTGGAAATCTGCATGGTTAGAAAAATGGAAAACAAAAAGTTAGTCAATTCTTGTTTTTGGGTACCCATACCTGCACAAAGTAGAATAACGCGACAAGAAACAAACCAACATGTGAATACCAATGGATCCCAAAATAGCTACACAAAAGAGGTTATTAAGACATGTGACAACAAATAAATGTCAAATGAATGACGCCCCTCGAAGAGGTTCATGACATGGTAGGCAGAGCATCCATCGCCATCAAAACCTACACAGATAACATAGGACACCACAAAGCAATACTATCTCCCATAAAGTAAACATTAGCCATAACATGCCATATGGAACGGAAAATGAGAGTATAATGACAAATACTAGTAGGCAAACTATGGACAAAGCAACGAGTTGCGAGATTAAAAATAATAAGTCATGGGTAAGTCCCACCGGGCATGCTAGAATGTGAGCTAGGAAAATACACTTGATAATCAAGAAAGTAAAGCAACTAGCCAGATACCTCCTCCTTTGTGATTCCTTAGCAAACCTTAGAATGGGCAGTGAAACATGGATGAGCCCTAATTGCGTGAAATGTAGGTATTTCCTTCTAATCGGAGCAATTCTTTCTCTATACCAAGATCAACTTACTTTGTACCAAGGGATAAGGGGATTATGGATTTGGGATGCTTCAAGATGAGGCTATTTGGGCATTAGGATGAGGTGGAGGGATGTTCTATGCTCAAAGGATGCAAGAACTCTAATAGGATATTCAAGCTTATTCTTCATGTGTTTTAGAGGGAGGGTAAGGTTGTATTTATAGTTTGGGAATTGGATTAGCTTAAAGGATTTTAAGTAATCACGGTTTGAAAATGTGGCCATGATTAGGTGAGTGGGGGCCAAAAAGAGTGGGTGAGGATTAAACATGTATTTTTAATTCTCAAATGGGGGACAGGGAATATTTGGCATGTGAGGAAGATTGGGTTTAATTTAGGGGTTGAAACGGATTAATTAACCAATTAACATTGATTAATTCAATGGGGATTTTTTCCGGGAAATAGAGTGGGGAAATTAATTTATTTGGAAGAGGTGTGAAATTAGGGTGTCTACAGTTATCATACCTATTTTGTGTCAATTTGTGTACCAATAATGACCTTTATTTGAATTTAAAATCCTATTTAAATGTAGAGTTACACTAATGGATTTAGAACAACAAAATACTGGAAGTGATCAAGTTGTATGAAATTTTAGAAAACATTATAACACCTTAATCTTATTTGAAATTCATGCAAAGTGTTCATCATGGTAGTTTCCCAAAATCCATCTAGAGTTATATAATAATGAGAAATGTGTTTCAAGACCAAGCAAAGACACATGATTGTAAATTAAAATTGAAAACATCTAACCATATCATAATTATTAATAATATTATTATCTTATTCAATTTCTCTTATTGGATGGTGAAAATGGTTTCAATATAGCTATATTAATTTGTGTATGGAAAACATAAGATCTCGAACCCTATTATATCGTCAAGATGTTATGATTTTTTAATAATATTTCTCATAGTGATGATAGAATGAACATCAAATTTAAGATATAAATAAAACTTTAAAAAATCGGGTAAATTACGTTTCCTTATACCTTGATGTATCTAATTTCTTAAAAATACATGTTTGGTCAAGTTTTGATTGTGGGAAATATTTTGTTGAAGGTGCAAAAAGTGCAAAAAAGTGGGACACAGTTATATAATTTGGCTCTATATCGACAAACATTATATCTGATCATCTCTTGAATGTCATTATAGAATTTTTCTCGACATAATGACATGTGTATTCCTTCCATGATTTGTATCTACTTTACTTTACTTTATATGAGTTTAATTTTACAAAATTTACAAGCATTATTTATACTTTGAGTTAAAGTTCAATTTCTATAATAGAAATTGACCATGCATTTATGTGTTGCGAGTTTCACCATAAAGACATATCAATATCAATACATCGAAATAGAACTATTGAGCAAAGACAAATTATGTGTACAAACTCGAGTGTGTTTTTCCATTAAGCATGCAATTTTCAATTAAACACTTAAAGGGGGGAATGTAGACACACAAATTTGATATCTTTACCTTTGGGAATGACAAGTATGTTTATTTTTCCTCGCTCGGACAAATGATCACATTCTAAGTCCAATCATCACACCCCCTAGCTATTTCTTGACTTTTTCATCTCCACACTCAACTTTGTCCTTCATTAAGGAATTATTTAATAGCCAAAACAATAAATTATCAACATGAATCGGTCCAAAACTATTTATTTTACATCGCAAGTAACTTGGACAAAACCATATAATTAGGGATAGAATGGACTAAGGTCATGGCCAACATGTATGGTCTTTCCCCTTTTATCTTCCATTTATATTCTCAATTTAAATATATTAAGTGTGTTGTTTCTATATTTTCTTATGGTAGACCTTATTATGTCGAAGACATTTTTCACAAATGGGAAACCCTCGGGGGATTCTAATAATGTACAGTTTAAATCACTTGGTTACAAATTGATTTGTACATGGACGTCGACTAAATTCTTCTCAACCATTCATCTCCCAACATTTCCATGCTTAGAAACATATTTCATCACAACCTCCCACCGTCCCGATTCACCCCTATTGCTCCCGACTTAGAAGAACACCCACTATCCACATCAAGCATTATCGTCCATGCTAGACTCTACACTCTCCACATCATAAAGACACTCATCCGAGTTGTTAGAAACAATATCTATCACTAAAGAGGAGCTAGCATTGCAAGCTTGCCACATTCTTTCCTTAATCAAAAATTGGGCCTAGTGTTTTCGTTGTAGAGTGACTTCGCAAGTGGTCACATGGTGGACCTGGGGACTACGCCCGAGGGCTTCGAGACCACATAATCTATGCATTGACACCGATATTTTCCCTTTTTATATGTATTTTTCGGGGGGCGTAAGGTTGGCTTAAAACCTCTCAACGGGGTTCAAATTAGACGATTGTTTAGATGTTTTTCATGTTTTTAGTAGTAAAATACTTGCAAATATTTGAAATAACCTTCACATGTGACTTGCAAATTTTAAGTATGACCATTATTTTTTATATAGATTAATAGGTAAATTATACTAATATATATTAAAAATAGTTAAATATATATAGAATAATCTTTTGTATATCTTAATTACGATGTAAAAATAACACTATTTTACATTTTTGAAAGGAAAGATTTAAAATTTACCGTCACCTAAAAAATGTTTGACAGGCATAGGTGGCCATCAAATTTAACCCTTGCCTCTCAGAAACCCTGGATTAATATTTAGTTATACCAAGTGATAATGTTGTTAAATCAAGATACTAAATATTTCAAGGGTTTCATTTGACGATCAAAGATATTGCCATGTATTTTAGTTACACTTTTGGTGATGGTGACGTCAAGTTTTTATTTACTCAAGGAATTTTTCATAGTGGGAAACCCTATGGGCCTTCTAACAATGTACATTTCATATATCAACTATCTATTGTGAGTTGATTTGTACATGGACATCGATCAAAATCTTCTAAACCATTGATTAATGTACAAAACAACTAGCATTTGCATGTTCAAGGTGCATGTATTCGCTTCAAATTTAGATTCAAGTAGTACCGAAGGCACAATCCTTCAACAACATCACGATGGGATAATCAAAAGGGTAGTAATAAAGGGTGCCCGACAAACACATGACATTCTCCAACTCACAACATCCATAAATAAGATAAAATTAGGTCAGCTCAAATACGTAACAACATGTCTCATCGAGGAAATAAAATAAAATATGACATAATATACAAAAGCTCAAGAATCGACAAAGCGTGCAGAAGAGGTAAGAGGTGGCGGTGGCGGCGCGTGGTGGCACACCGACGGGTCAGAAGGGGTTGTGCACAATTCCCTCCTTTGTGGGATATGATGCTATGACGTTAACAATGTGCATGCCACATGGTAGGTGTGTGTTTCTTCTAAAGTAAAATATCCATTTATTCCACATTTTGTGCCCCAAGAATTGTTTACAATCCGGTATTCATTTCCACTCTCGATTCATAGCTCACATGAACAAGACTGTGTGATCAATGTCGATGGGGACACATGAAACCATTTAATGATGTGGTATCAATTTTTTATGTGGTGTTTATTTGCATGAGAATGTATTTGAGATTGCTTTGTCGGTTGAAAATTGTGTTTTTCGTTATGGAGAAGAAATATATTTGATACTACTTTGTTAGTTGACAAGTGTGTTGTATGTTTTGGAGAAGAAATACTATAGTGACAAAACCCCCCATGTGAGGGAAGGAAAATGGGTGATGGTATGTGTGCTCACCATGTCTTATGTGGCTACCAATGACCTCTATGGTTATGGTTGAATTCACATTTAAAGGGACGTTGATGCATAGATTAATGTAAATCATCCACGTGTCTCTATTCAGAGTAAACCCTAATTTCCAAAATAATAACAATCTAAGGTATGATTTTATGATTATTTACATTCAGTAAAGAACATAGCAATGATTACAACATTGTCGCCTTTAGGCGATTGAGGAGTTCATCCAAGGCCATGCCATAAGTGTTTCCAACCTCGGCGGCGTCTCGGTGCACTTTGGGGCAACGAAAAGAAAGCAAAAGAACCATTGAGGAGCTTGATAAAGATCGATGCCATCATATGATCGCTTTGGGTATGTTTCATGCCTGGAAGAAAATCAAGATCAGTATCGATAAAGCTACCAAGAAGTAGTTCTGGATGCTTCTGCTGCTTTTTGTTGTTTTTCTGTTGTTTCTTTGCGGTCGGTTTTTTTTTTCTTTGTTGTTTTGTTGTTTTGTCTCGATTGAGTAGTTGTTTCTGAGCTACTTGGAGCTTCGTTGTAACACTTGGATCTTGATCCATTCTCTCTGTTTCTCACTCTTATTCCGGCTCTCAGGCCTTCTTTTGTATTCAAGGGTATAGTCCCTTTCAAAAAACTATTTGCCAATAATAAAAAAAAACATAGCAATGATGACTCTAACCACACGATGATGTAAAAACCAAAACATTGAATGGAAATGGGGCACCGACATGGAGCCCATGTGGAAGTAAACAAGAAAACACAACCACCACCACCTAAGTATGGTCATATGCAATGGGCAGGGAAGAGCATGTGTATTTCTATCTGTTGTGGATGCCCTTACCAAAACAAACACACTTTTTTTTAATTTCTCCGCACAATCATATATTTTGGTGCATGTATGTGTTTGTGCTTGTGACTATGCCCTATCTTTCCCTATGTTTATTTAGTTATTTATTCCCGTGAGGATTTGATGTCTAATGAGCATGTCCAGTCGGGCCAATATATTTATTTTTTCCCCACTATTTTTTGGTCCCTATTCTTTCCCTAGGGAAATCATGAACCCGCAGTCTTCATGTAAGAGGTGCATTGTGCATCGGGAATAGGATAGTGCAGACAAATATATGAAGGAAATTTTCATGTTTTCTCACTCCAATTTATTACTGTGTAATTGAAATTTGCAAATCCGCGCTCCAAAATTCATCTACAAGATGACAATTTTTGTTATGAAATCATCGACGTGTTCATCTAAATGTTTTGAGATATGTTATATTTTGGTCAAATCCATAGGTTTTGGATAGTGAAGATATTTAGGGATAATGTTACTTTGTTGTTCCATATTGAAATTTGGAATATCGGGACTCGGAAATTGTTTTTCACATCGACTTTCATGTCTCTAGTACTATTTTATATTTTAATGTAATAACTAAGTCTCAATTTGAGCGTGTCATTGGAATTGGTGATCACCACAAATATTTATTAATTTTTCATTAAAGGCCATCATTTCCCTTTTTTACACTGCCTTCCGGTTTTGCAACATCTCATGACTATGTTTGAGGCC
This sequence comes from Taxus wallichiana var. yunnanensis, assembly GCA_018340775.1. NCBI lineage: Eukaryota > Viridiplantae > Streptophyta > Pinopsida > Cupressales > Taxaceae > Taxus > Taxus wallichiana. The sequence goes on from CM031238.1 coordinate 82,322,746, forward strand.
TTGTAGTTGTCTTATAAGGAGGCAATCTGCCTCAGGTTGTTCCCTTCATAAGGATTCTAATCGGTGTTGTACTATTTTCCATTTTTATTTGTAGTAGGGAAGAATATACATATCTCTGTAACGCTTGTCTAAAATAATATTTATGTAACCTCTTGTAGTAGTGAATATGTATACATATTTTTCCTTAAGAATCTTTAAGTAATGTTGAAGATTCAATACTATAAATATTGTAGTTCCAACAAAAAAATTGGTTGGTTTTGTTGGGAGTTTTTGTCCCCTAAATAACGATGTTTCTGACATATTTAATAAATTGTATTTAAAGTTATGAAATTTGTTGCCACCCTTACAACACATGTCAAAATTTACTTTTAATATACCATGTTTTCTATTCTAAAGTATTTTTATTTTCATTGCATTTACATTTTTTTGCTCTATTAACATGAGTTTGAGAACGACCAACTAAAATCAAAATTAATAGGAATGAAAATGTTAAAACAAAAATAAAGACATGAGGTTTTCATATTCTATTACGATGTAGGTGTGTGCATTTTTTCTTGCTTATTTATATAATTGTCTTTTGAAATTAGATGTTTTTGATTTCGAAAGTTCATTCATATGGTTAAGCAACTATTAAAATAACATTATATTTAAGTTTATTATAAGATGATTAAGATGATGTAGTGGTAGAAATGATCAAGTCACGTCTTCATCGTATCTAAGAATTAAACACCATCAAAGAAAAAAACCTTGACATCATAGGAAATTAAAAAAAAAAAGTGAAGTCCATTTTTCCATCTTTTCTCAAAAAAATCACTCCTTTTAAGTGTGTAAGTGCCAATTGTCAAGCACCCTCGAACTAACATAAAATTTAATGCCACTAACTAGGTGAATCTTATATATGGCTTAAAATAAATGCAATACGGTAATATTCTTAGGATCATTACTATTTTGATTAACTCATGTTACTCAATACTTTTTTCATCATATTTACGCACCGCCCTAGAAATATTCTCCTTGGCTTCTCCTCAATATGCAACATATTTTAATCATACTTTCTACATATATTTCAAAAAATATTTGCAAATTTGTCACCTCTCAAAACTTTAAAAAAATAATAACTAGATCAACTTATCAAAGTTAGTGTATCTCGTGGATATCACATGGACCACTTCATATTTAACATTCTAAAATAATGACAATTTATGGTGTTGTACAAGTTCAAACATCATCTTCAATGAATGGACCCACCATAGTGTATTATTATTGATGTTTCCCTACATAGGGAGAGGGGCCAATAGGTGAACATGGTCCAATAGTTGACATGAGTCTTGATCACACAATACCCAATAGTTGTTATAGTACCACCTCATAGTTGTCATAGTACTATCTAGTGGTTATTTATTTTTGACATAATAATTATGTAGAGTATCCAATCACATCATGACATGTAAGACCTCTCACCCATGTACAAGTATTAAAAATTCAATGTTCAAGCATTATCACCCATGTTCAAGTATTGGTTTCCACCATGGTTGTAGTGTAACTCAAATTTATTATTTTAAATCAATTCAAAATATGACTTTCCCTCCAATTAAACATTCCAAAGAAAAAATATAAGCTAAGACAAATCTAAACTACATATTGGTGAAAAAAATGTGATCCCACATGATAAACAATTGATTTTGTGGACCCCTTAACTTAGGGTGTACCACTACTACATAAAAGCCTTTCAAGAAAACAAACAATGCAGATTTTTCTTGCTTTGGGTATTTTTTTTTAATTAATAAAATAATACATTATGATGTCTTAAGCTTACTCAATAAGGCTTTCATGCCAAAAAAATATGTTCCACTCTAATGTGGTATGCAAGAAAAGGTAAGATTAATTATTCATCATATCTAAAAGCAATTGCATGTACGCTCTATTTAATGCAATGTTTATTGAACATTAAATATTTCGTAATATATACAATCAAATCATTATATCTTTATTCAATAATAAATATGTCTTAATCACCACCAACTTGAAAATCCCTATTTTTTATTTGATTTGTAACTTTTAAAGATAAATGCATTCAAAATTTTATGCATTTTAATAACGTAAGCATGGAAGGTAAACAAAGAAAAAGGTAAGTACAAGTGAAAACATGGTATATACTCCACGCAGGGGAATTGACTCAAGATTATACAAACCCACATCTCCAATGACAATGTTAGTCAATTTTTAACGCTATGTTATCTATTAACAAATAGGATAAGTTGGGTGACAAGGATGCGCGGAAGGTATGATGCATAAGGACAAAATATTACTACACTCAAACATATACAACCTTCCTTTCTGTAAGTGGTGGTGAAGGAGACTCTGCAAAGCCTCCAAGGATGGGGAGAATGTGGATTTCATGTTCAATGGTCTACGAATTCCCCCTTAGGAATGGGTCATCATCGTCCCTTAGTAGCCTACGAAGACCTCAAATTTGGAATTGGGTTACACATTTAGAGACTATGTTTCCTCCTCTACTAGGCTTGTGCATTGTGCAAACATTCATGTTTTTCTGTGGGTATGTTGGTGTGCTCATTCACAACATCATGTGCATTTTATTGATGTCCTCCAATTGTCTTATAAGATAGTATCTCCACCTCGTGTATTTTTGTTTCATGACTCCATTTCACCCTTTTTATACCTTCACCACCATCCTCCCAATTGGGCCATAATAGGAGTTTAGAGAAAGACATAGGAAAACATTGACGCTTAATGGAAAGAAGATTTTGTAGATGTAGTTGTGAGCACTATCGGTGGAAACACCCCAGGGGCCAATCTTTTGTTTTGCAACATGTTGCTCACTATAAAATAATAAAAACAAACCCACCTTTCAATCACTCATATTGAGTATTAACATGTGCATGAAATCAAGAATATAAGGAACCCTAAATGTATAATTCCCATATCTAACATATGTGAAGTTTGTGATTTAAACATATGCAAATTTTCCTTCAAATTATTCATCGACCATGCCTTGCTTTTTGAGATATCTCTAGAGTACCTTGCGTCAACGACCTACACACCTCACCCCTTTCTCCTTCAAATGATTGACACAAATGACACGTGTTTCATATGTGCATGATCGTAAGAAAGAAGATTTTTTTATTTGTTCCCCCTATCATTTTCCCCACCCTTTCAAATCTCCTCCTTAAAACCCTTCTTCACCGCACATCCTCCTCCCTCAATTTTTCACTCCCTCCAATTTAGTTTTTCCAATGCATCTCCTTCAAACCTTTCCATCACACACTTTGTATGCAATGCTAGTTAAAATACTTCACCAATGCAATATTTGAGGGGAAAACTTATTCTTTAATGTCCTTTGAACTATAATAATAATAAAGGATGAGGTCGAGATAGTGCCCCAGAAACTTTGGCAAAATAGAAACCCCTCGGTCCTTGTCAAATAAGCCTAACAATTTTGTGTAGCTAATCCTTGCAATTTCATATTCAAACTAATGTAGCCAAATTAAGAACAACCAGATAAACTGCAATAAAATGAACTCCAAAAGAAAATAGATCTCCTTCTTCGTTCCCAAATAATGAATTACAATGTTTCCTAAATAGGAAAATAACTCCCAACTCGAGTTGCCAAGTAAACTCTAGCTAACTCTGACTAAATCTACTCTAGGTGGTGAGAAATTACTATTTTTAGCAGTTTACTAGAACCTGCTATTCTTAGTAAGTTCGCATGCTTATTCCTACGGGCACAGAAATTGCCACGCATCTTCTACATCCCTAAATTAGAGGAATTGCCAACTTTCTAACTCATAATGCAATTAATAGACTAAAATTAACTAATGCTCAAAAATAGGAAAAAACCAAACTATAACTTAAATCCTAATTTTCGGCCTCAAGATGGCGGATTTAGGGCCCGAAAACGTGTCGAAAACTTGCCCCAACCGGTAGGGCGGGTTGCCGCTGCATTCGTCTCATCGAAACACGTGGTTTAAAAAAAAACGGACTCAAACGGACACCCGGAGCTCAAGTTATGACCTTGTCAAGTTCCTGCTAATTCGGGCGCATCACAAACAAATAATAATAATAATAATTAATGTTGATAGTCATTTCTTTATAGTTGGAGGTCAACCACTACAATCCAAATCCATGGTCCATGTTTCGTTGTACGCATGCAAGACCATGGAATCAATTATAGTCGTGGGTCATGCCCTACACTGTTCAATATTTTTTTAAAATTTTAGGGCATGTGTGAAATGGTATTTCGATCAAGAAAACAAAGAATGTAGTAGTTTCCTCTCAAAGACCATTGAACCCACTCCAGATATAGATACAGAGCCAGATCAATCAATTTGTATATAGTAAAATGAGGGGATATTAGGGTTACATATTTATCTTCATTTACAGGTTTGATTTAACCCATAATGGTGCTAATTTTAGGATGGCTATTAGCGAGAGCTCCGTTTAGCGTAGTTCCTCGATTGTGTTGGTGGTCGATAATTAGAGGGGTTCTTCTCCTTCTCGATAATTAGATGGGGGTTCTTGCACATTGCCTTCTCCAATTAAGTTTCCCTTCATGTTTCGTCAGGACCTATGCGGTGTCTTTGTTCTTATCGTAAATCAACACTATAGTCGATGTCCATGAAATAAATAAGCTCATTTGAGAGCATAGGTTATAATTATTTTTAATTAGTTTGTGGGATATATTTTGTTTGTCTCCGTAACTTATTGGAGTTGTTGAGCTATTGCCTCCACTCCTTGATTTATGGAGATGATTTAATCTCCTTGTTTTAGTGTTTCCTCCCTATTTTTGGTTGAGGATTAGATTAGTCTTGTAAAACACTATATAATTGTGTGTTCGGACGTGAAATACAAGCTTGAATAATATTTATTTTTGTTTTTTTTGTTTTCTCTTGCATACTTTATTCCTTTTGAAAGTTGTGTGATTGGATTTTCATGCTAAGATCTTGTGTTGCTCTCCCTTGGTGGTATCAGAGCATTTGGTTGTTGCATAAATCCTTATCTAGTTCGCTTTTGTGTTGTACAATTTTTTATTCTTGCTTTCTTGTTTTAAGATCTTTGTTTGCCTTTTTTAATTTTGCTATTGAGATTTTTTTGGAGTTTCTTTGGCATGTTGCATATTGGTTGTTCTTCTGCCAAATCTGCTTCCTGTTATCTACTTTGCTGCACTTTGGTGATTGATTGGCTCTTCATTGGCTGCTTATCATTTTTTGTTGGAGGTTTTAAATATATTCTTTGCAGCAAAGAGAACGTTTGGGATTGAAGGTGCCAAGTAAGGTTTTAGTTTTGAAATCATTTTTTTAGTTGCCTTCAGATTATCTCCTTTGCTGGATAGATATGCTCTTGTGTGAGCAGTTATGCACTTCCAATGGTAGAAAATCAAAGCATTAAAAACTTTTTTTTTTGGTTGAAAAAATCTGCTTTCCAGCCGCACAAAACCACCTTCAAAACCCTATGTGCAGCAATCTCTCAACTTGCCACGTGGAGATTATATTCAGCTGAAAAAAAATGTTGGTTTTGGCTTTAAAATGTGTCCGTGAGTTTATTTCATTCAATAATTTTTTTGCATGCACAACCAATGTTGATTGGCCAATTAAATTATTTTTTGCAAAACTATACTTTTTGAAAATTTAATTTTTTCTAAAGTTTTGCTTAAATAATTTTTTTGGGGGCTAATAATCATGTTTTGGGTTAAATTAATATTTTTTTTGAGGGTTGTTTATAAATGGAAGGCATACTTAGAATCTACATCTTCTCTCGATTCCAACAAGTGGTCACATGACCACCTTTGCCTCGATTTGTGTCTGATTTTTTTAATCAGTGGGTCCTTTTAAATTAAAATTGGCCTATTTTACGGGAATTTGAAAGCTTAATAACTTTTTCCCGGTAACTCGAAATCGAGTGCCATTTTTTTGCAAAAGTGCATGTTTTTTGACCCCATTCTATTGGTTCAATTTTTAGTACCATCTAAGGAAGTACCATTTTTGGGGAGAATTGGTCATTTTCCGCCATGTCAAGAAGTCTGCCTTCTTCATCTATGCCCACAAACATCATGGATCTACACCTATTTGAACCATTAAATTCATCCAACTATCATGTTTGGAAGCCAAAAATGGAACAATTGCTCAAATCCCATGGTCTGTGGCACATTTTTCAAGATTTAGTGCCTGCCTTTACTAGTGAGAAGGACAAGTATGGTTACACGCGTGCAAGCAAGATGAGGCCTTAGGACTTATTTCACTCAATGTAGTGGACAACCTTCAGTTTCATATTTCAGCTGCCAAATCTCCTAAAGAGGTATGGGAGATTTTTGAAAAATTGTTTGGTAAAATTAATGAGTTCAAGTTACTACAACTGGAAATGGAGTTTACAACTCTGTCACCTTTTGATTTTCCTCTCATAGAAGATTTCTTGACTAAATTCAAAGAACTCAAAAGTAAATTAAATGATGGTGGTAAAGAAAAAAAGGATCTGAATGCATTTTGTTGATTTTGTCAAAATTGAAAGGTCCATTTTTGTGTTCACTTCTACTTTCTTTTCAACTATGGATGCTCTAGGGGATGCGTTTAAATTGCCAACATTTGAGGTGTTTTGTGAGAGGTTATCTCGTGAACAAACTAAGTTAATGGCACTTGATGCCTTTCCAACCTCAAACCAGGCACTTTTAGCAAATTCTCCTAAGGGTAAAGGGAAACCTAAGTCGAAGCTAGGACCTAAGATTTTAGAATCTCCTAAACCCTCTTCTACTTACCACTGATAAAATTTTAAAGTCCCTAAACCTTCTAGTCTGGAAAAGGGAAAAATAATGTCAAAAGAAAGGTGTATGATCCTTGTCCTTTTTGTAGCAAAACAAACCATCCAGAATCATGGTGTTTTGTGAGAATTGAAGCACTTGAGAAGATGTTGAAACAACATAAGCTTTTATGTTCCTGCACCTTCAACCTCTTCCAATTCTGGTAAAGGGAAAGCCCTTTCAGCTCGGGCCTTCACTCCATTGGATGATAGATGGGTTTTTGATTAGGTGCCACACATCACATCACACATTCAAAGAATTTACTAAGTTCAGTTTCTCCTTGCAAGGTTTCTCAGATTATGGTGGGCAATTCTACTTCATTAAAAGTAATGGGTGCTAGGGATTGTTAACATGCCAAATGGTTCAGTGCATGATGTTCTACATGTTCCCCACATTTCTAACAATTTGTTGTCCGTTTATCAAATCTGTAATTCAGGGAAAGGAAAGACTATTGAATTCTCACCTGATAAAGTTGTAATAAGAGAATTGAATGATCCTAATGATATTGTAGCTACAGGTGTTGTGGATACAGATTCTAGATTGTATCTCTTTGACAAGTTTGAGACTTCTGCGTAGGATCTTCTCTTATTGCTCACTCAGATTTTGTTAGCAAGTTGTGGCATGAGAGATTGGCCATCTAAATTATAGATATCTGCAACAACTATCTTCTCAGAACATGGTAACTGGACTTCCTAAAATTTCTTCTACTGATGGTGTTTGTCCAGGTTGTATGTTAGGTAAACAACATCAGGATCCATTTCCCAAAGGATTGGCTAAGAGAGCTAAGGCTCCTCTCGAGTTAGTACACAATGATTTGATGACTCTTCCTTCTCGTTCTTTTTTTAGTTGCAAATATGTATTAACTTTTATTGATGATTTCACGAGGAGAACATGGGTGTATTTTCTTCAAGTATAAGAGTGATGTTTTCAATGGTTTTAAAGAATTTAAGGCTTTTGTTGAAAAACAATCATCTCATTCCATCAAAAAGCTTCACACTGATAATGGGGGGAGTATATTAGTAATGCATTCAGGATTTTTGTACTGACCATGGAATTCTACATCTAGTATATAGTGCCTTACACTCCTCAACAGAATGGTGTTGCGGAATGGAAAAATAGGACACTAAGGAGATGGAAAATTGCATGCTTCAGTCAAAGAACCTTGCACTTGAGTTTTGGGCTGAAGCCATGAATTGTGCCAACTATATTCAAAATCGGATTCCCCATAAAGTTGTTCAAGGGATTACACCTGAGGAAGCATGGTTGGAGAGAAGCCTGATGTTTTGATTTTGAGTCTTTGGAAGTCCAACTTGGGCTCATGTTCTGATGAAAAAGGAATTCCATGCAACCAAAGAGTAAGGAACTCATTTTTGTTGGCCATTGTGAACACGTGAAGGCATACCACCTTATGGATCCTTCTACTTTGGAAGTTCATTTTTGAAGGGATGTTTGTGTTGATGAGATAGATTTTGTTGAGACTCTGATGAAGATCAACATCTGTCTCCAATACCTCCTTCACCTGACATGGATGACATGCTTATTAATGATTTCGATGATGCTTCTGAAGAAGAGGTTGCTCCTCCACCTCCTCCTTCCCCTCCTTCTCGGCACAATGACATCCAAAATGGCTTCAATCTACTCTGTAGGTAGCTGGTAACTTGGTAGGAGATCCGAGTGATCCTCGACGCACAAGATCTGAGACTTCAGGTGATATTGCTTATCGTCGTACTCAGTCTATGCCTTCGGGAATGGCTCTTGTAAGTGAAGCTATCTCCTCTGATCCTGTTACTTTTTCTGAAGCTTGTGGAAACTTTGAATGGGATGAAGCTATGAAAGAAGAATACTCCTCTTTGATGAAAAATAATACATGGGAATTGGTTCCTCTTCCTAAGGGAAGGAAAGTGGTAAAATGTAAATGGGTCTTTAAGACTAAGTATGTAGCTGATGGATTTGTAGAAAAGTATAAGGCTCATCTTGTTGCTAAGGGATTTTCTCAAGTCGAAGGGGTGGATTACTCTGAGACTTTTTCTCCTGTAGCAAAGATGGATTTTGTTCACCTTGTTCTTTCCCTTGCTGCTTCTCATAGGTGGTCAGTGTATCAGATGGACGTGAAGAGTGCCTTTTTGCATGGTGATCTCCATGAGGAAATTTATATGGAGCAACCCCTGGTTTTGTGCAGGATTCTTCACTGGTTTGTAGACTTCGTCATTCTCTGTATGGTCTCAAACAAGCTCCTCGAGCTTGGTATGAGAAAATGGATGAGTTTTTGTTGTCTACTGGTTTTCATCGGTGTGAAACTGATCATATTGTATATGTTCTAAAAGTGATGATGAATTGTTAATATTGGTTTTGTATGTTGATGATCTCATCCTCACTGGTAGCTCAACTTCTATGATTCAGGACATTCAAAACAAATTGAGTGTGAACTTTGACATGACAAATTTGGGATTGTTGCACTATTTCCTTGGTCTTCAGGTTTCTCAGTCTTCTGAAGGCATCTCTATTGGACAGAGGAAGTATGCTTCGATTTGTTGCAAAAGTTCCACATGGTTGATTGTAAGCCATCTCCCACTCCATTTCAATCAGGTATTGAATTGACTATTAATTGCAAGTCTAACCTTGTTGATGCCTCTTTGTATAGACAATTGGTTGGGAGTCTTTTGTATCTGACACATACCCATCCCGATATCACCTTTGTTGTTAACCTTGTGTCTCATTTTTCACATGAGCCTCATGAGAGTCACTGGAAATCCACAAAGAGAATTTTGAGATATATAAAAGGGACATTGAATTTTGGCATACATTATTCACCACAAGGATCTTGTGAAATTGAAGGCTATACAGACTCAGATTGGGGAGGTTGTCGAGACACACGACAAGTCTACTTCTGGTTTCTTTTTTCACCTTGGCTCTAGTCCAATAGCATGGGCATGTAAAAAAAAACAAAATGTAGTTGCTTTGTCATCCACTAAAGTTGAGTACAAGAGGTGTGGTAAAAGCAGGTCAGGAAGTTCTTTGGCTTCCAAATACTTGATGAGTTTGGATTTCCACAAGAATCTCCTTCTATCATATGGTGTGATAATCAAAGTGCTATTCAAATTACACGTAATCCTATTGAACATCAGCGTACAAAACACATTGAAATTCATATGCACTTCATCAGGAAATTGATTTAGGATGATGTTGTTGACTTGAAGTTTGTATCTATAGTTGATCAGATAGCGGATATCTTCACTAAACCACTTGCTTCTCCTCGATATCTTCTTCTACGAGAAAATCTTGGAGTCAAGGAAGTTGTACTCAAGGGGAATTCAGCATGAAGTCCCTTATTTCCTTCTTCTTTTCTCTTATTTTGTATCGGGTACCTTATTTGGCATAGTAGCCAGGACCCTTTCTTTTTGCTCCCTTGCATTCGCTTATGGGAGGGTGTTGGTGTAAACGTGTTCACACTTGTCTTTGTGAACTAGATATTTTGCACCTTAAATAAGCTCATTTGAGAGCATAGGTTATAATTATTTTTAATTAGTTTGTGGGATATTGTTTGTCTCCCGTAACTTATTGGAGTTGTTGAGCTATTACCTCCACTCCTTGATTTATGGAGATGATTTAATCTCCTTGTTTTAGTGTTTCCTCCCTATTCTTTTTTGTTGAAAAATATGCTTTCAGTAATTAACAAAAACACCTTCAAATGCGCCTATAAAGTAAAGCAATCTCTCACCTTGCCACGTGAAGATTATATTCAATCTCGAGAAAAAGCGTTGGTTTTGGAATGTGTCGTGAGTTTATTTCATTCAATATTTTTTTGCATGCACACCTATGTTGATTGGCCAATTAAATTAATCTTTGCAAAACTATACTTTTTGAAAAAAAAAAATCCTAAAGTTTTGCTTAAATAATTTTTTTGGGGATAATAATCTTGTTTTGGGTTCAATTAATATATTTTTGAGGGTTGTTTATAAACGGAAGGCATACTTAGAATCTACATCTTCTCTCGATTCCAACGAGTGGTCACACAACCACCTTTTACGAGAATTTGAAAGCTTAATAACTCTTTCCCAAAGAACTCAAATCGAGTGCCATTTTTTTCGCAAATGTGCATGTTTTTTTATCTCATTTTATTGGTTCAATTTTTAGTACCATCCGAGGAAGTACCATTTTCGGGGAGAATTGGTCATTTTTCGCCATGTCAAGAAGTGTGCCTTCTTCGTTTATGCCCGCAAACATCATGGATCTACGCCTATTTGAACCATTAAATTCATCCAACTATCATGTTTGGAAGCCAAAATTGATAATGGCGTTCAGGATGTGGATAAATCTAAAATATCTATAACCTACAAACCCTAAAATTTCATTGTTATACTTGTCATATCAAGGAAATATTGATAAAAAGGCATACAAGGTGTGGGTAACGTTTAATTGTTGTGAAAGCTCCCAACACCAATACAATGTGTGCAAGCGACTTGCCTTACTTGCCAGTGATAATACGCTAATTTTATTTCTATTATTGGAAAATGACTGAGTGCTCTATTTGTATATATGCTTGATAAGTGGATGGGAGATTCAGACGTGTTTTAATATGTAATCACCAAGAGGTGTAGATACATAAATATTTTACTATAAAATGATATGTACGTAAAAGACAAGTAGATTGAAGATTGGCAAAAGAGGACACACATTTAATATGTAGTGTAAGAGTGTTTATTAAGCAATATTCCTAACTACTATTAAAGGAATATAATTTGAAACACATGGCTTATTATTAAAGGAATAACACTTGGAATATCATTACTTGCATTATTACTTCGATTGTATTCATGATTCTAACCACACTCGTTTATTGAACTCACATCCCTCGTCATGCCCACCTATCGACATTTCCATTGCACACTTATGGTACAATTACTAATTTATTTATTTATCAATCTTGCTAATGGGGTTAAACTTTTCACTAAATATGTTATACATATTTCATACTCGGCAAATACATGAACAAGAAAAGTGAGAGGGGAACATTTCTTCCGACTTCCAAATACATGAACAAGAGAAGTGGGAGGGGAACACTACTTCCAACTGTGGGGTTAAATTTGACGCCGTTTAGATGTATTTTATGTTTTTAACCATAAACTATAGACAAAATATTATTTACCGTATCAATGGATGTGCAATTTGTTTTGTAGACTATCACATTGATGTTTACTTTATAAAATCGGTCGTTTCAAAATTTATATGAATAATATAGGGGAGAGGGGCAAATAGGTGAACAAGGTCCAATAGTTGACATGACTATTGTTCACACAATACCTAATAGTTGTCATAGTACTATGTAGTACTTATTTATTTTTGACATAATAATTATGTAGAGTAGCCAATCACATCATGACATGTAAGACCTCTCACCCATGTACAAGTACAAAAAAGTAAATGTTCAAGTAATTTCACCCATATTCAAGTATTGGTTTCCACCATGGTTGTAGTGTAACTCAAATTTAGTATTTTAAATCAATTCAAAATATGGGTTTCCCTCCAATTGAACATTCAAAAATATATATATAAGCTAACACAAATCTAAACTACATATTGGTGAAAAAATCACGATCTCATGTGATAAACAATTGATTTTTTGGACCCCTTAACTTAGGGTGTACCACTACTAGCCCCTCTCCCCTATATGGTTTTGTAGTTTTCAGCCAAGCCCTCGAAAAGTTTTAAATTTTTATTTTTAAAGTTTGATCCTCGAGGGAACTTGAAGTGAGTGTGCTCTGTGAGTTTGGGAAGGCATGATTGTCGAAGAGTGATGTGCCTCCAATCTCTAGGCATTGTACAACTACCAATGGAAAGACAAAAGGGACTAATAACTAATAATGACCATCCATGACTTGTCAAGTGAGAGTAAATGTTGTTGGGTGTCGCTCCTTTTTTGGAATTTCAAGTTGCACGCCTGTTAATTCAAACAAAAAATGGTAGATTTTCCTTTTAGATTGTCTTCTTCTTGGCTCACTTGCCTTTTTAGATGACCACTTCATTGTTAAGGTAAAAATGCCATCTCCCTCCTCTCTTTGTATTGCATATAATAGAATGTATATTGTATGAGAATGTTGGGTTTGGGTTTGACAAATCGCAGGTGGAAACCGGTGGAGGGCTAAGATTGGAATGCTTTTTTAAAGTGAAGAGGTTTCTGCAACAGGATAGAACTTTTACAACGGATTGGTTTAGTAGCTAGGGCTGGAAAATATCATCTTGATCTTCACCTACAAAGGGGTCACGGGAACAACTCTCATCTCAGATATGGACTCATTCCATAGGTAACTGCACATACTTTTTTTCATCCTTATGGGTATTGGGTTCTTTATTTTATTTAGTCGAGTTATATTGCATATTTTATTTTTGGTGGAATAGTAAATATTGGGTGGGGATGTAGTTGGGCTGAGTATGAATGACTTCATTCTTGCTGCTAAAATAGACAGATTAACATATCAGACCTTATCCCTAGCAAAATGGTTTGGACTTAGTCTTTTGCTTCAAAATGTGGTTTTGGTGCGCTGCAGTTTTGATGGGAAAATGGTTGAGTTCAAGCTTTAATTTCACAATTGTTAAAACTAATGAAAAATTAATATTCACGTATGTCAATCCATTAACAAACCCACTTTCCTCTTAAGGAAAACTTTTATCTTGCTCTCTAATTTTTAGGGGATAATTTCCTATGGACATTATCAAACACCTTCAATCTAATTTTTGTTAAAGACTTTTTTGCAATTGAGATGTTTTCCTAGCTTTATATTCTCACATCCATACACTATTTAATGATTATATTCTCACACTTGAATGATTAAAAATACCCCATTAATTTGTTTTTTTACGGAATGTAAAAATATTGTCAACAAATTTTAGAATTGAAGGAAACTAAAAACTATATCTTGAAATTTAGATGATTCGGCCATATTCCCAACTCACTTCCTGCATAAAAATATAATCCTGATTTAATCAAGTAATGGAATCCGACTCTATGTGAGGACAATTTAATATTATAACAATTATGTTTCTACGGCCCACCGCATTTGAAACATGTATAATATAATATTCTATACACTTTTAATTTAATATCAATGTTGCCAATGTCAGATTATGCTATTATATTAAACATTTTCTGTTTTGAAGATTTGAAAATATTTTCAAGCCGAGACAGTGGGGTTGGACTATGTCCATTTTCTCTTAGTTGTCACTTGTGTCTCTATTTCATTTATTTTATGGGTGAAGGAAAGGGTTATATTTAATGCCCACTCTGGAATAGATTAAGTGTCAAGACAATGAAGCCTTGAAAGTTAAGATTTTTTAGTTCAATTGATTCAGCGATGAAAAATTATAATTTCTAACCATTTTAAATTGTTGTTGACTTGTTACATTTGGTGTGTACGTTATACTATTAACTAAGTTGGAAAGTGGGAGATTATGATTCAATGTTGGGATGAGGGATCACCTATAGGAAGTTGTAGAATTTAGAGAGCTCACCCACCAAATTGAATGAGGAGTAGGGGATAAATATCATGCTTCTATATCAATTTCTTCTAGTGCATAATACTTGGTAAGAAGTTTTAATGCATTATTTTCCTATTTTTGCTTTCTTCTCAAATTTGAATGCAATGTTTCCTAGAAATAGATCGAGTACTTGTCATTGTTAACATCGTCTCAATATCACATAATTATTGTAGTAGTGGGTTGAATACAAATGCATATTTCCAATGTTTTAACAATCAAACGTGTAGAAGTAGATTCAATGAAAATGTACATTTCCAACATTTCATTTATAATCACACTATGCAAATATAGAGAATCCCTATATACTCTACAAAATATCTTCAGCTATTCCAAACCTACATGTTAGAAGGTAAGTCAAACCACTTTCATAGATCATTTTATAAATATTCACTATGACACATGTTAGATGTCATCGCATGGCATATCCTTTTCATAGGTGGCATAAAAAATGTAAGTGGTGAAGTCATTGATTTGCGATCCACAAGTCTATGTATTTGTCAAAGAGATGTGGATTTTATGTCAGCAATATCTCTATTTTATATGGTTTTACTATATTAAAATATAAATTTGGTATTTATATGAAAATCATGAAATTCAAGACTAAAAATAAACGTCATCGCAAGCGCAAGGTGATATTAGTTGAAAAGTTGTCACAAAAACATTTCGTGACGGGTAGGAGTGACCGTCAAATTTAACCCTTGCTTCCAACAAGTTCGACGTTGGGAATTTCATAGCTGGCAGATCGGCGAGTGGACGGTTGAGATTGTTATCCGTTTCAAAAAAATTACACGGTGGATTTGGATCTATGGAAATAATTAGTGGTTTTGGTCATTGACGGATATGTGTTGGACTACTTTTGTGGTGACCCACACGACACGTCAACACAATCTTCAGCTCATGATTTTTACCAAGTTTATGGCCTGGTGAGGTGAATTGTTAGCTGGAAACGTATTTTATTTTTAGGGTTTTGACGGCTTAGGGTTTTGTCGGATTCTGTATTTTCTGTGTCAGAGGTGTAATTCTCTTGCTGGTTAAAGAAGGTATTATCAAAATTTTGTACACAAAATTTGAAGATGCTTTGGTTACTGTTAAGATTTCGAGCTTCAATTAGGAGAATTTTGTAATTGTTCGGTGAGAGGTGTAATTCTCTTTCAATTTATGGGTTTAAAAATGTCATATCAAAAAATTTTACAATTTTTGAACAGATTTCTATTATGGTTTGGTTACTGCTTAGGTTTTGTCGGATTCTGTATTTTCTGGTTTTAGCAATTGTCGTGTCAGAGGTGTAATTCTCTTGCTGGTTAAAGAATGTATTATAAAAAATTTGTACACACAATTTGAAGATTCTTTGGTTACCGTTAAGATTTCGAGCTTCTATTAGGAAAATTTTGCAATTGTTCCGTGAGGAGAGTAATTCTCTCTCAATTTGTGGGTTTAAAAGGTCATATCAAAAGTTTGTACTATTTTTTAACAGATTTCGATTATGGCTTGGTTACTGTTAGAATTTGTGACTTCAAACGGAATTTTTGCGGGTTTTGGGGCAAATTTGCTTGAATCGTGCTCTTGTGGGTTTTGATGATCCTAGAATTTTCCGGAGTGTGTATTTTGTAATTGTTCCTCTGTAATTATAAATATTATGTTAAGTCACAGTAATTTTTTTGTTGTGACTATCAAGATAGTCGCTAAATTTGGGGAATAAAAAGGTATTATCAACATTTCGAGGACTGTTTAGGTACTTTGGACTGGCAAGGCGAATTTTGTTTTAGTTCTGTTTGAAGATATCGAGTTTCTTTTGAATTTTTGAAGAAGAGCAAAAGACTCTGTGATTACTGTTGATATATGCAGCGGAAATTTAAACATTTATGCATGGTTTTTAGCGAGTTTTGGCAGTAGAGTAGCTGTAATCGTGTTGCATTTTTGGATTTTTGTAGTTTTCTTGCTATAATTATCACAAATAAAAAACAAACAATTGGGTATTACAATAACAATTGAATATTGCTGCCATTGTCAGCTACAATTTTGATCCTTTTTATCAGGGTTTCGAGAAGAATGGCTGGATGAATTTTATGTTGGGCCTTTGCAAATTTTTTATATTTTCTAAATTTGGTAACTGTTTGCCTGGAAATGTAATTATTATCTTGCCTTTGTAGCTGTTTTGCTGTAATCATCTATGTTTTGAACAAATAGTGGGGATTGAAAGTTATTACTTAGGGTTTTGTTACTAAATAATAGAATGCTATTGCTTGGTTATTGTTAAGATTTGCAGCTATAACTATGCCGATAGGTGTTCCTTCTATGGGATGAAGGTTGTTGTCACCGACATTGAGTACAAAATCAACGGTTAATATTTGATCTGCAGATTGCGTTGACGCATAGATTAATCTGATCTGTTCTTTTATTTCTACAACTTTGTGTCTAGCTCTTGGTACGTTGTGTTGTGGCCTAAAGATAGTAGATAGGTGTCTCTGCTATAGCTGAGCCAGGCTGCTAGGCTGCTAGCTTGTCACAGTTGCAGTTCAACGAAAATGCAAGGGCCCACGAATTACACGGATGGGAGGGTATTCAACAGTTGTTTTCAAACAGCAATGGAAAATCCGATGGTGTTGATCGCATACACATCTTTATGGTGGATTTGGATTGAAGAATATGGAATTTAAGCCTGTATGGAATCTGTGAATAATGAAAGATCTTGGTAGCTTGATCTTAAGTACACAAATGTCTGAGATGCGTATAATCTCACGCGATACTTTGAGTACATGTTTGTAAAGTAGGTTGATTTGTGTCACGTTGGTTGGTGAGTGCAGCATTGAGGCGCTGACATTTACCTGAGGCAGTAATTTAGGAAACTGGCTGACATAAAGCCATTGGAAACTTCCGAGGATATGATCAGATGTGGGTACTGAGGCAACCTGCAAAACAAAACATTGGAAGTCAGCTCTAATGGAAGGCAAATGGGTTTTGTAATATAATTTGGTAAATGCAGATAGGTTTTATCACAATTCAGGTTGAAAGGTACTGGAATGTATACAAGTAAAGGGAGAGGGTTTGTATTGTAGGGGACATAACATAGATGCTGATGTGCCTTTAAATTCATGATGATATAAACTATGTTGGTCTGGGGAAACATTCATATTGTCTGATTTCGTAACGTGGGAGAAGAGCAAGTGTGCAACTCTGTTAACAGACCTTGTGGGATATTCTTCATATTTGGTTTTCATTTCCAGGTATTGTTCTTAAAGATATGCAATTATTTCTTGGTTTGTGTCTTATTGTGGTTACACATGTAACTTTTTTGTGGTCTGTATTTCTCTATGTGCCCATATAATGTTTTATTGACCATTACGCGAGCTAGATTGAGTATTAAAGAATAGGTCCATAAGTAAATTTGTGGGGCACACAAATTAAAAGTATTAAAGCTTACATACCGAAAAAATAAAGACAGAAAGTTTGATCCACTCAAATAAAACAGGAATTTAATAGGTTCATTAGACCTTTTCTACTTCTTATTTTACCCTGAAACTAGAAAGGCATGTATGGAGATCACTTGTAGTTTTAGTTTATCTTTTTTTTCAATTTTAGGAAGTTTAGGATTATTTATTTGAATTTTTGAAGAAGAGCAGAAGACTGTAATTATTGTTGATATATGCAGCGGATATTTAAGCCTTTATGCATGGTTTGTCTGGAAATTTAATTATTATGTTGCCTTTGTAGTTGTTTTGCTGTAATCATCTATGTTTTGAACAAATAGTGGGGATTGAAAGTTATTACTTAGGGTTTTGTTACTAAATATTAGAAGGTTGTTGCTTGGTTACTATTAAGATTTCCAGCTTTAATTACATCGATGGGCATTCCTTCTATGTGATGAAGTTTTTGCCACCGACATTGAATACAAAATCAATGATTAATATTTGATCTCGCACATTCCGTTGACACATGGATTAATCGATCTGTTCTTTTATTTCTTCAACTTTGTGTCCGGCTCTTGGTATGATCTATTGTGGCATAAAGATAGATAGATAGGTGTCTCGTTAAATGTGAGGGCATGCCGCTAGCTCCGCCACTGCTTACGGTTTGATTAAACAAAAATGCAAGTGGCATAATATAGATGTTGATGTGCCTTTAAATTCATAATTACACCAAAGGCGTTCCCCCTATGGTAAAGGACCTCCGGACGTTTCTACAACGATGTTAAATTTGACGGCATTTGGGACATTTTTTCAAGATGTTTAATTTGGTCGAGGATGTGTGCCAATGCTTGACAAACAATGTCATACATGCAATGATAACTGTGTATGCAAAAAACGGTTTACACCTAACACAGGGCTGGCGCGAAGGAATTATTGTCGATTCCCACGGAGGCTAGAGACAGCCACAGATTCTTATCCAGCCGAAAGTTACATTCGCACGCCTGTTGTGCCACCTTCCTATGCTTCCTTGACTTGCTCAATTCAGATTCAGTCCAAAAAATGTCCTGCAATGATATGGCGCGAACAAGGAAACCCAATCTTTGGTAAGTAATTGATCTCTTTGTTTTCTTCTTCCGAAGATCTTCCACAAAGATATGTCTCATCATGCTATTAATAATTGCTTTATAGTGAAACGGTTTGGAAATACAGTTTCGTCTACAACAGATTTGACATCAAAAATCATGAAAGCAATCCTTGCGACCTTGGATCTGGATGTGGAGACCTTTTACAAATCTGATTTCGAAAATTGCAAAGCCTATTTGCGTATAATCGGGTTTATCTCATGGAAAATCTATCGGAGAGGAGGCTCTGTTTTCTCACGCAGACGGGGGTTGCCTCACCATTCTGTTAGGAGATGAATAATAATAATAATAATAATAATAATAATAATAATATGTTTTAACAGTCCACGATGCCGTGGGGAGGCCTGTTTTTGGGTCTCAAGCGGTTTATAGCATATGGGACTACCTCGTACTCACATGCGGGAGGCAACTAACTTTGCTACAAACGAGGCGTACATACCCTACCCCCTGCAGGATTTGAACTTGTGACCTCTATTTCAAGAGCACATGTTCTTCACCATTAGGCCAACTCGGGTTTCTATTTCAAGAGAATAGGAAGGCCTTGAGATTCGATCCAAAGAAGGAAAGTGTTTCAGCGTAAAGCCACTATCAGATACCCTTGTTGTAAATGTGGGGAATTCCATTAAGGTGCCAAATTAATAATGGTTTCATAAGCCAGGTGCATATTTTCAAATATTATGTCTGTGTGGTATATAATATTATGTGTGTGTGTGTGTTATATGAAATTGCAGGCATGTAGTAATGGCAGGTACCGCAGCTCACACCATCGTGTTGTTTAAGGGATGGACGGATCGAATGTCAATTGCTCAATTTTATGTGTTTCCAAACGATAAGAAGATTTGGGCTCCTGCAGAGCTTATGGATGAGGAGATTAATCCAAGGTGTTACAAGTCTTTCATATACTCAACTTTCAACCATGAAATTCAACATAACAAGGAGGTTAAAGACAAACTTATGGCCCTTTAACGATTCACCAATTTATTGACAATGATACATTGGATTCAAAGTAAGAAAAATGACAAACCAAATTTTGTTACAAATGAATATAATTTGATAATAAAAATTAAAATGTGGAATTATGAGAATTTTCAAACAACAATAACTCACATTGTCAAAGCAATATCAAAATTGATAGAACTCTAAACGAAGAAGCAAAGAGAAATTATTGATCATGATAAACTAACATCAAGAGCAATCACGATAACTCTCAAATGTGAGGTGAAATTACCAGAGTTGAAATATATGGCCACTTACAAACAAATAATAGTAATAATAATGTTGAAATTCGCGATGATAACCAAGCACATGCTTAGAGGGAAAAGAGGAAAATCATGTAGTTGGGAACTTTTTAAATTTAGGATTGCTAAGGAAAAAAGGTAATACTGTAAATGGGTTCTCGAGGGTTTGAAGCGTGCTAAAGCATGCTTTTGCCCTCCGTGTGTGGAGCCTAACAAAAAACTCTCTAAAGGTGAAATTTGAAATTCAGAAGAAGGTGATGGGTCTTTGGCGTTTGGCCGCTGGTGTCCTACATTTTACATAAATTACGCGTTAAATCTATAACTAACTTTTGAGCACGTATACCCTTTTTCCAATGGGAATGTCATAATAGCTCATAAGGAAATGAGAATGAGGTCATCTGAGTGAATGGCGTAAAGGAAGGTCCACATTCATACACCATGGGCTTGGGGTTTTGCATAATCCCTTTGGATGTGTAAGGAAAATCCCCTCCATTCTACATACTCAACTTCTAAAAAATTATGAGAACTTGAATAATACACACTATAAAGAACAAGACAAAGTTGACAATATCAGCATAATGGTAGGCAATTCACAAGGCCCAATCAATGAGCCTATTCAATGGATATCCTTCCATCATTGTCATCCCTGGAACTGCAATCATTGTCATCCCTGGAACTGCATTTGTTCAGGCATTCTATCAAACAGTTTGCATGCACATCACATGCTCTTCTTCGAAAAAGAAAACTTCATCGATTTTGAGAATTCTGTCAAACAAATCAAACTGTAATGTCATTTTCAATGGTAAAATTAATTCAAATTACTGAAACATACAAAATGACAAAACCAAGGGCAAGTGGGTTACCTGATCCTGTCAATGCAAAACCTAAACCTCTTTCCTTACCCTTGTTGTGTTGTCACGTCCATCATTTTGCATTGCCACTGCAAAACTGAAAAACTGAATTTGAACAAGGTTCTAAGCCTAGGATTTGGTCATGCAAAAAATGAAATTCCAACAAGACCATCCCATCCTTTGTTGGTGTATTGTGGAACAATGTAGGCATATCCTTTAGTGGTGAGGAAAAAGGCTATGCCCA
Source organism: Taxus wallichiana var. yunnanensis (assembly GCA_018340775.1). Taxonomy (NCBI): domain Eukaryota; kingdom Viridiplantae; phylum Streptophyta; class Pinopsida; order Cupressales; family Taxaceae; genus Taxus; species Taxus wallichiana. Next base: position 82,343,969 of record CM031238.1, read on the forward strand.
GGGGATAATTTTAGCGGCGAATATTCGTAATATGGTGAAAATTTCATTTTAGGAAAATTTGAAAAGGCGAATTATTCGGAGTGGGTCGGTGTCCTGTTCGCCTAAAATATATAGTATATTTTTTGGGGTCGGCTTCGCCTTCATTTGAAAACATCTCCTATAAAAACCTAGGTGATTCGTCGGGTAGTATACCTCAAGTAGCTTACCAAAATACCAATACTGTGAAATTTTTACTCGCATACCCTTGAGCACCAGAGATTCATATTATGCATAGCTTTGTGATTGTTGACGTGCGACAAGAGCATCTTGATGCGCGACAAGAGTCGTATCGATGCGCGACTTGGGCAAAGAAGTGACGCGTGACAGAGGAAGTGTTGATGCACGACAGAGGAAGTGTTGACGCCAGGCGACTTGGGGCGGTGTTGACGTTGCGCAAAGTATATTAAGACAAAGTGGGACGCTGCGACAAGACCTCAAACCGACAGTAGTCAGTGCTTACTTGGTTCTTTTCTTTGACGCGAGACTCTTTTCAGAATAATGGAAGGTGCCAGCTCAAAGAATACGAATAACCTAAAAGTAAGTAAGAAATCTCAGAAATCACTCTTCAAGTATTTTGGAAACTCTGCGGATATAGATATTGTAAATACCAATCATATAGATGCCACCACAAAGAATCGGGAATCTGATTTGTGTGGAAGGTATTATTGAGGTGGACATGCATGCACCGCATGTATCAAAGTCAAACAAATGAAACCTACGATAATATGCCAGATCTTGAAGATATTGTTCCTGTTGGGGTGCAACCAGAAGTGCAACTAGATATCACAGATACAAACACTCAAAGCAAAATGGAAGGCAGTAAATCAAAATCAAACTCCTGGTCCAAGAAAGAGGAAACCAGTGATTGTGATATTGCTCAAAATTCTACTCAAAAAGTAAAGCATTGAAAACGAACAAGAATATGTGGACCATTGGCGGGACATACAAGTTTGATTGGGCAGCTAAATTTCCATTTATTGAACTCGTACATGCAATCATCTAATTATGAAGAAATCCCATCGAATGTACATGTAAAATATGTACATGGAAATTGGGAAAGCAACAAAAAATGCAATCAAGTGGACACTATAGAAAAACATTGTGGAAAACAATATTTAATCAGAATAGAGGGCGGATGGCCAGAAAATCAAAACACATAGGTGGAAAACTGAAAAAGAATGCATGCATGTTAGATACGCAGCGGAATATGAGGCAAAGCAGAAAAAACACAGACATCTGTTGGAAAAGGGAGGAACGATCACATCGCATATTGGTAAGATGAAAGAAACAAATCTACATGCAAAATTCATACAATTCTCTACTCTTTTTCAAATACTTAAAAAAGGAAGAGCGATTTCGGATTTCCTCGATTTCAAAGTTTTGTATCAATTTAACGGAATGCTGAATGTACCTCAGTCTCATTGGTCTGAGAGTAGTGGATGGGAAATGGAAAAATTCCTCTCGATGATAGAGAAGGAAGATTTGAAAGAGAATGTAAAAAAAGCAAACTTTATCTCTCTTTCAATTGATGAAGTGACAGCAGTCGACAACACCGCATGGGTATGTATCCACATCTATACTTTAGAAAATCATATAAGGACACCTCATCACATTGTGTGTTATGAAAATGGTTGAAAAATGCAATGCCGAAAACCTATATAAAATAGTTGTTTCTCATTTGAAAGATGTTGCTGGTATGACTGATTATGAAATTGCTACGAAGTTGGTATGCGTTGGAGCAGATGGTGCATCTATCATGCAGGGTCACCGAACAGGGCTCTGTGTTAGATTACAAACAACAGTGGCCCCATATATGCTACCAATTCACTGTATGGCTCACAAAATGAATTTAGCGTATAAAATGGTAAGCAACCACGAAAATGTTGCTAAATTAGAAGACCTTATAAGAGAACTTCATGCCTATATGTCAAGCAGCCCAAAGCGTTTTCTCGAGTTCAAAAAATTTGCAATTGGAATTACAGATGGAAAAAAACTTCTGAAGGATGTGGAGACTAGATGGATCTCTTTGTATGAACTGCATGCGAGTTCGTGAGGAGTATCCTTCATTGGTTGGTTTCATGCACAAATACCGTCATGAAGTTGATAGGCAAGGGACTTGTTGTTCCGTTTAACCGATTTGGAGACATTGCTTACATTGGTTGGTATTCTTCCAATGTTAAAGGAGATCAATACACTGATGAAGCATGCACGCAGGGCAGATTAATCTATATTGTGGATTTTATACGGATGCAGAAAATGGTATGTCAAAGTCTTGATATATCAGATCTTGTTCAATGATAGTTTTGATGCACTGTTTTTGAAAATTGGAGAGATTTATTAGATCTTAAAAATCCTAACACCTTTTTGAGATTTAATATCCACGATCACCTCTGCATCACTGTTAATGGGAGGGAAATACCTGTGCACATTTTGGAAAAACGTCAAGATATTACAGGATCGGAACGAGAAAATGTTCCCGTGACACGTAATTTGTTTGAGTCTGTTATAGTTGAAACAAGAATAAAGCTTAAAAAATTTTCAGAAACCTTGTCATGAAATTAGGAACGTTTCGTAAAGATAAAAATTTTGAAGCCATGGGTGTGATGAATCCTAATTTTTGGAATACTGAAGGTGGCCGTGCAGACTTTGTCAGTAAGCATTTCCATAAATCAATGGGTACAATAATGGAACAATTTACAAAGATGTCAGAGCTCAAGGGTGTGGAAATCAAAGGTATATTGAATGCCGATTTATTAAAGTTTCAAATCAATAAATTTTGCAACAACAATGAGGAACCAATATAAGAATTTAGATCAACCTTCTGAAAGTGGTGCTATTACAAGGCTGTGGCGAGGAATCTATCAAAGTTCTATTTTACAAGAAGATATCAGTGAATATTTCAGATTATATGAGTTATGCCAAACAATGATTTTGGGGTCTGTGGAGGATGAAAGGGTTTTGGTGCATTGTCATTTATAAAATCAAAACCGAGAAAGCAGTTGGATAAAAATCTAGAAAGTTGCATGAGGTGTTATGTTTCTCGATACTCCATCGAAACCTTTCCGTTCGACGAGAGAAATTGCGCACTAGAATTCCCTTTCATGAAAGAAGAGGTGTGAATAATACAACTACAAGTACAAATATTCCCAACCTTGAGAGTGTAATTGGCTCTTCTCACATTCTACGAGAAGACAACATCGACTTTGATGAAGCTATTGATAATGGATTGTTTCAACTTTAAATAAGTATCTTCTTTATCTATCTTTTATCTTTATCATTAAAGATGTTACAGTCTATATACTAAAAATGTCGAGGCAATTCACCCATCTATCTACTAATACATTTCTCGTGTTGGGTTTTTTAAAACACAGATCTAGCTCATTTCAAAGGGCAATGATGATTTCAACTTTAAGGAGGTATCTTTTCCCCTTAATCTTATTGTTTATTACTTATTCATTTTTTCAGCTCTGGTTATCATTAAAGATGTTACAGGTGTATGTATTTACATTTAGTTAAATAAAATATTTTTATTTTTTGAAAACGTGGGTTGACATCCGTCCGAAGAATTTGTTACTTCTCGGGGATGGATTGGGGACCGACAATGTCGTGCAACTCACCCATCTATCTACTAATCCATTTTTGTGTTGAATTTTTTTAAGACAAAGATCTAGCACATTAGGTGATGATTTCAATTTTAAATAGGTATCTTATTCAACATAATCTTATTGTTTGTTACTTTACATTTTTTTAGCTCTTGTTATCATTAAAGACGTTACAGATCTAATTCTATATATTTACATTTATTTAAAGATATTGTTGGTCTATATATTTAAAGATGTTGCTGGCACTTCTCAGGAGTCAGGACTGACAATGTCAGGAAACTCACCCCTCTATCTACAATGTCATGTAAAACAAAGATCTAAAGACGTTACCATTGATGATTTCACAAAGAATCTAATATGCAAGAGGTAAGCTAAACCCTAGCATATTTGCAATTATGTTTAATTTCTTACAGGTGATGATTCTTTCTTGATTTCTCGAATTATATTTAATTTTGTTTTAAATATAAGTCCACATAAAATTCCTCATAAAATTCACATAAAATTCGGGATAAACAATACATTATACGATTTTAAATATAAGTCCACATAAAATTCCTCATCATCCATATATATCATATCATCACCATATCATTATTATATCCACGAGTCCCGACACTACAATTATTATTAATACAATTATTTATCTAATTTTAAATTTATTAAAACAATTTCATTTTTAAAATAATTCATAATCATATCATTACAATTCTATTCGTTCTAATGTCATCTATATCCATTCTAATCATTAATGTCATCTATATCCATTATAACACATTCCATTTATTTATCATCTATATCCATTCTAATGACATTATGATCATATCGTTACAAGTGTAGAGAATAATTATCTTAAAACAAGTTCAAAAGTCTAGAGAAGAAGAATTACTATGCTTGATGATAAATCTACGTCCACATTAAATTGATCATCGTCTTTCATCATCATCTATCATTAATTATCAATTATCATCATTCATCATCTACGTCCACATACAATTCATGACAATGCAAGTAAACAAGAAACATACATATAATTCATGATAATCACCATCTAATGCAATTAAAATTAAAGATTGTATATAAATCCATATAATTAAATTCAAAAACCATAGTACATACTCAATAGTAGAAGTTTTCAAATTCAATATTTAAAGTTTCCTCAATAATAAAAGTTTCTAGTTTTCAAAACCCTCTCTTTCTTTATCCAATTCTACTCCTCTGCACTCTTCCCCAACGGCTTCTTCCACTGTGGCTGTACCTCTTTCCCCAAAACCAGAAATCTCCATGCGACAACAAATTTGGATCAGCTGCAGCGTATAAACTATCCCGTTGCCAATAATTTTCATAACGACTAATAATCTCATTGATAAGAACCTTAGCCCTTCTGTCCCATTCTATAAGCTGATTGATATGAGGAAGCATCTCCATCTTTCTCATCAACCCACACAAAATCTTTTTTGTGCTTGTCCAGATCTATGAAATACTCCTTGCCCTCTTTAGAAGTACTTGTGCCAAAACCCTGTATGGTCCAAGCAACAAGTGATACCTAATCAGCAAGTGAACAAAACCAGAACTTGAAAACATATAAAGAGAAAACAAACTAGCATTACTTTGTAGTACTATATGGTCCAGCCAGTTATCGATCCACTCAATGATTCTCTCCAAGCTTCATACTCAGGAATTGTGTAAAAAGATAACACATTTCCATTTTTGTGAGTTGCCTACATCAACATGTGCCAAAATTAGACATGGAGATACATAACATCTAGAGGCTTTAAAACAAATATAAAGAGTCTCAATACACAACCAAATATACAGGGGGAACATTTACCTTGACAATAGGACTCGATAAATTCCACAACAAATGAAGGAATTTTAAGCAGTGATGACTAGGTATGGTGTATGAAATTGATCAGCAATCCTTTGATGTGGGAACCATCATGGTCCTTTAAGAGACAAAGGACAAGTCAAAAAGGATCTCACTAGAAAGGATGTATCAGAATTAAGTAGAAACTAAACAACGCTATACAAAGATCATGTACCTAGTCTGTCATTATCATCAGATGGCCATATCTTAAAGATTTAATGCGTTGTCATATATTTTATCTTCCTGTAGACTAAGGATTTTTTTTATATTTACTATCTCTTTATTCTCCATTTGTTGTTGAGTGGTAGCTTCCACGACATTGAGTAACTTACCTCGAGAGGAAACACGCCATAATAATATTGACCAACAATAGATATTCCTACCACCTGATAGGATAAAGATAACTAAAATAACAAAAAATTAAATTGGAAAGTGATGTCAAAACATGTCACAATACTACCAAATTCAGTATTCACATTTCCCTGATTCAAGGCACAAACACTTACAGCAAGAGCCTTGGCTGAGTCACCCTCCGTTAATATTAAAGTACATTGATCAGAATTCTTCCCCCCTGCTTGATTTGCATCATCAAGTTTGGGAACATCAATTAATTTCCCCTTCTTGGTTCCATCAGTTTTCTTAAGATCTTTTTTTTTGTTTAAACTTTTCCACTGCACTCATCAGGTCAAACAAAGTTACAAAGCTCATCTTAGACACTAGCATTGCAAAAATTACATGTACTCAGAAATGCTACATATTAGACACCACGCCTTTATTTATTGACATGGGCTGTAAATGCGAAACAGTGAAAATTACTATAAATTTATAACAACAAATTGTATCAGAATAAAAAATATGAATTAAAACGAATTATACTTACAATCAACATGGAAACCGAACGTTGATTCGAGAAAATTCTTTTCTTCCACGAGTGTTGCCTTGGTTGTAACAATTGGTAAATTTTTGAACGGAAGGCCCGTAAACCGATGGATGTCATTTGCTTCGATACTGAATTGAAAAATTCGGCCATCGTTCAGAGTCACATAAAAAATGTCGTCCTCTGAATTGTAGGATGACAGAAAGTAATTCAAAATATCCGGATCTGTTTCGAAATGGGGCATATTAACGAGCCCTGTAAATTCACACGCATCCATTAAATCTTTATATTCTGAAGACATCTTTAAAACAGTATGGATGTGAGGGCATAAGGGACATCGATTGAATTGGATTCTCTTGATTTTTGTTACTGAACTTGCAGTTGGGAAGCATTGAGACTTGCAAAATTCAAGAGCTGGAAGGTGAAAACGAGAAAATGACCGGTTGAAGGGTATTTATAGGCTAAATCAGGCGTCAATGGCTTCACTTGACGCGCGTCAAAGGTCATAGCTGACGCGCGACAATAATACTAGCTGACGCGCGTCAATTGGATCCAGCGACGCGCGTCAATAAGAGCAAGCGACACGCGCGTCAATAAGATCCAGTGACGCGCGACAATAGGAGTCAGCGACGCGCATCAACAGAAGAAAGTGACACGCGTCAATAGAATCCAGTGGACGCAGTTGTCAATAGAGTCGGCGATGCGCATCGGTAGAGGAGCCGCGTGACACGCATCAAAAAGAGCCGTGACACACGTCAATAGGAGTCAATGACGCGTGTCGGAGGAGCGCGACGCGCTGGCCAAAAGAACGACGCGCATCAAAAATGACCCGGTGACGTGCGTCAATAGTGTGCGATGACTACGGGCGTCAATGGCGCCAATGTCGCTTCGGCCAAGAACATTGACGCCCATTGACATGTCGGGAGTGATGAGTGACTAGATGGATCTCTTTATGCACAGAGAAAGCCTGAGACTACCAAATAATTGATTTCTTATCCAAAATTTAATGGAATTCAAAGTTTTCACCTCTTTTGCACTAGAGGAAATTCCCTTCATGTTTGCAATGCAGCCAATTGAGATGAAGCCTTCAAATTTATCCCCAGACCAAAGAAACAGTGTTTGGTGTGTACTTGATGATGATATAGGGTCTTGTTTGATAAGTTCAAAAAGAAACTTCATGATATATGCTAAGACCGAGTTTGAGATCGAGGTACCAGAAGGCACTCTTGACAAAATTTACACAATGTTACCTTTTAAGATGATCCAACCTTGCACTGAGAGAACTTTATGTTGAGTTTGTAAAAAAATTTCAATATTTTAGACACTTGATTTTATCAATTGTACTTCAAGAAGATCATGATTAATCAATTCAAGGCATAGAAATGGGGGAGCTTCAAGAAAATTGTCTTCAAACATACACTTGAACATTGTATCTTCAGCAAAGGAAAACAAAACAAGGTGGTAGCAGGAATTTTATACTTTGATACTCATTGCAAGGGTCAACCAAGTATTTCATTAGCTCAAAAATGATAATTAGAAGAAAGTAAAAACAACTTTCCGTTACACACAACAATTTTGATCACTTTACCCTTATTGTATCTTTCAAACCTCATACTTGTGCCTGAATATCCTTACATAGGATGAGATGAATCTACTAAAGGATCAAAGATTTCAAGTTCATTCTTGTAACTAATATGATATGTAAACAACCTTATTGAGCTATGATCATATGCACCACCTTAAAAATTTGAAAAAAAGAGACATATTTTAATTCAACCACTCCAAGAAGCAGTCCTGAAAAGAGAATCTCAAGATGTGAATCCTATACAACATATTTTGATACTGATCCATTTTCCCCAAAACATTTTACAATATCTCAAGATGTGAATCCTATACAAAATTAACTTCTATGATTTATCTGGAGAAGGCACTGTATTTTTTCATGTTTTGGTTAACCATGGGTTTTCCTAAAGATGTTACAGGTCTATATACTAAAAATGTCAGGCAATTCACCCATCTATCTACTAATCCATTTCTCGTGTTGGGTTTTTTTGAAACACAGATATAGCTCATTACCAGTGGCAGTGATGATTTCAACTTTAAGGAGGTATCTTTTTCCCCTTAATCTTATTGTTTGTTACTATTCATTTTTTTCAGCTCTGGTTATCATTAAAGATGTCTATGTATTTACATTTAGTTAAATACAATATTTTATTTTTTGAAAACGTGGGTTGACATCCGTCCGAGGAAGCTGTTACTTCTCTAGACTGACAATGTCAGGCAACTCACCCATCTATCTACTAATCCATTTTTTGTGTTAAATTTTTTTAAGACAAAGATCTAGCACATTACCGGGGATGATTTCAATTTTAAATAGGTATCTTCTTATTATCATTTATTTAAAGATCTAGCACTTTACATTTTTTCAGCTCTTGTTATCATTTATTTAAAGATATTGTTGGTCTATATATTTAAAGATGTTGCTGGCACTTCTCAGGACTGACAATGTCAGGCAACTCACCCCTCTATCTATAATGTCGTAAAACAAAGATCTAGCACATTACCCTTGATGATTTCACAAGCAATCTAATACGCAAGAGGTAAGCTAAACCCTATCATATTTGCAATTATTTTTAATTTCTTACCAGTGATGATTCTTTCTTGATTTCTTAGAATTATATTTAATTTATTTTTTATATGTGGAAAATCCTTTGATATATTTTTTTAACTGCGGGATAAACTATTAAACAATACATTATACTATTATAAATATAAGTCCTGACACTCTTCCTAACTGCGGGATAAATTCCCTGCTTTGTCATAGATCCATCACTTCTTCAGATTTCTCCATGAAGAAATAGATCTATTTTTAGACTTATAATGATCATCCTCTAACACGAAGTTATTCAAACTCAATTCTAATGCTATCTTCCATATCCTATAGTCACCCACCCAAATCTACACTAATCACAACTATTTAAATCAACTTGACAGAGTCTTTATCTAATAAAAATCCTTTCTAGTAATAAAACTGACTCTACATAAACTATCCTGCAAATGTAGTGTGCCTTCTTCAAGGCTCTACATAAATACTTACACACATAGTTTACTATGATCTAGTTTACAACCTTCAATATTTTCTTACACACTCAAAATTATTCCAACTTATAGCCTCCCAGTTCTAATCCACAATTATTCTTCACCCTTATCAAATATAAAAAAATGATAGGATTCTTCAACCTATGAACTTGATCTATACAGACTAATCTTCATGATAAAAACCTTATATGTTTTACATTAAACTTCAAAGTTCTATATCGAGCTTGACCTATCTTTTAATCACATGGTTATTCCAACTTTGGTTAATCTAGCCTCCATAACGTTGACTATTTACTGAAGAACTTGTCAATCTACTCTACACAAAACAATATCCATGATAACAAAACCATATCTTTTAAACCATGGTCTTGATTATTTCCCAAGCTCTAATTCTTATGCCCGGAATTTAACTATTTCATAATTGGCTAATCTAGCCTCTACATCAAGGATTGTTTCAAAGAAAACGTTATTTTTCGACAAATGGTCTTGACTATTTTGGATGTCAAGCAACCTCTCTAATGAAAGATTATGCACTTATATAGAGGTGAATCTCTTTAAAATAGAATTTTCCTACACCATAAGTCTATTAAGGAGAAATCCTAAAGATCTGTTTCAAATCTTAGTTGTTATTTTTTCCCAAAGACATAATTTTCAAGATAATTAAAGTCCCACAAGATATTTAGGCACTACATTTTACATTATACACATTAAATTGATCATCGTCTTTCATCATCATCTATCATTAATTATCAATTATCATCATTCATCATCTACGTCCACATACAATTCATGACAATGCAAGTAAACAAGAAACATACATATAATTCATGATAATCACCATCTAATCACCATATAATTAAATTCAAATACCATAGTACATACTCAATAGTAGAAGTTTTCAAATTCAATATTTAAAGTTTCCTCAATAATAAAAGTTTCTAATTTTCAAAACCCTCTTTTTCTTTATACAATTCTACTCTGCTCTCTTCCCCAACGGCTTCTTCCACTGTGGCTGTACCTCTTTCCCCAACACCAGAAATAACCCCTGAACTTATAAGATCTTCGCAAAGACTGTCTAGATTTTTTAAAATTCTTTCTTCTTGATTTGTTGCATCTCCATGCGACAGCAAATTTGGATCAGCAACTGCTTTGGCTTTGAATAATATGTCAGGGTCGAGACCATGCTCTTTAATTATCCGCTTTAGTGTATTGTTTTGTTTGTTAACCAAAACAATATTTTGCTTCAATTTTTTTGCTGCGGATAAGTTGTTCTTTGTTGTTTCCAAGTGAACTTGCAAAACCTTTGCCTGACTCTTCAAATTTTCATATTTCAACTGCACAAAAAGAGTAATGTCAATTCAAAATATTAATGTAAATTCAAAATTTCAAATTAACAAGAATGATTGTTTGAATGTAATAGTACTTACAACCGCTCTATCTCTTTCGGCATTTGCGATTGATACCAAATCCTTGTCCTTGGACCATTTGTTAAAATATGCCTGGGCCTCGGCACTAATATTTTCCAATTTGTTTAGTGCCTTATCTAAAATGTCGTCTTTATAGTTGTTAAACGTGACAGTCCCACATTTTACTTGGGTAAGTAAGGAATCCATCTTCGCAGGTTGATTCTGGACTGCAGCGTATAAACTATCCCGTTGCCAATAATTTTCATAACGACTAATAATCTCATTGATAAGAACTTTAGCCCTTCTCTCCCATTCTATAAGTTGTTGGATATGAGGAATAATAAACTCACCGACACAGGATTGACAATCATAACCAATTAAGTTCTCCAAAGGAAAATGTGGCAACTGTTCACTATCTGAATCTGATGTAGATGATCTTGCTGGAGAAGAATGGGGGCTTTCACCAAGATCAACTGCTCCTTGTTTCTGCCTTTGGGTGGGCTGATCCTGTTTTTGAAAAAATTAATCAAGATTTAGATAAATAAATTTAAATCAGAATGTAATTCAAAATTGTAAAGCATATTAAAATTGAAATTTGACGTATACCTGCTGGCCTTGAATCATCTCGCGGGTATCGAAAAAACCAGTTGGGTCATTACTATCAATGCCCAAATAATCTTCATCTAAATTTATATTGTTCAAAATGATATGCTGTTGACCTTTGGGCAAGCCACCAAGTGATAGAGTTGGAATTCAAAACGAGGAGGCAAGGTTTAGTGTCCCACTAGGGGCCGGGAGCAAAAGGCATGCGTTTACCGATGTTCTTTTTCATTGTTCCTCCGGTTGGCATTTTAAAAATTAATGGTTGAGTGGGTGTTAGTGCTTTGTGGTTTGATCATGGTGACATGTGCTTTGAAAAGTACAAGAAAAAAATGAAAAATATTAAAACAATTCATAAAGTCAAAACTACGAAATTAAACGTACTATAGAAAAGTTGTACCTTGTTGTCGAGGGGTTGTTTTTCTCGGTGCTACGGGTGGCCTTGTAGGAGTTGTACTCAGTGGCTGTTCAGAAGATATGAATGCATGCGACTGTATGGAGTGAGTTGGGGAAGAAGGTTCCAAATTCCCTGCAATTCATCAATATTAAATGTTGTCAATTCATTTGGTTAAAATTTAAATTGAAAAATAAATATGCAACTTTGGAATTTGTAAATAATATATGAGAATGTATTACTTCTCTGGCGTTTAACGAGTTCAAACTGTTGAGGGTTTGGAGAGGAGTGAGCTTCCATTTCAGATTGGGAGTCCCCGAAGCCTCCGCATGTTGTTGGCCTCTTCCTCTCGATTGCTTCTTTTTTCGGGGAAGGGCTTCAAGATATCTTCTCTGCAAAACATTAAAATTTAAGTTTTAATAACTATGCACTGTAATGTCGAAAATTGAAATACAATTACAAACTAAATAGTTTATACCTATTGTTCTTCAAATGGAATTGAGAATTTCTTCAAAGCCTCATCAGAGCAAGTAGGAATTTGTTTATCTTTTAAATTTAAAAGTGCCTCATAGTAGAAGCCGAGGAGATAGTTTGTTGAATAAATGAAAGGTTTATCTGAGAGTTTTGAATTTGTTATGTCAGTTCTTATTTTTTTGGATAGATATGTGCACCAATCGAATTTTCATTTTGAGATAGTGGCACAAATGTATGCAATGGCCCAATTTGGTATATCTGTTTGGCGACCCTGCAAAACAATTCTGGCTTGAAAAAACGAAATAAGTGCAGCAAGAAAGTGGTGTGCAATTGATTGTGTATCTACACCACGCCTGGATTTATTGACATGGGCTGCAAATGCGAAACAGTGAAAATTACTAAAAATTTATAACAACAAATTGTATCAGAATAAAAATAATAATAAAAAATATGAATTAAAACGAATTATACTTACAATCAACATGGAAACCGTACGTTGATTCGAGAAATTTCTTGTCTTCTTCCAGGAGTGTTGCCTTGGTTGTAACAATTGGTAAATTTCTGGTAGGAAGGCCCGTAAACCGATGGATGTCATTTGCTTCAATAGTGAATTGGAACATTTGGCCATCGTTCAGAGTCACATAAAAAATACCGTCCTCTGAATTGTAGCATGACAGAAGGTAATTCAAAATATCCGGATCTGTTTCGAAATGGGGCATATTAACGAGCCCTGTAAATTCACACTCTTCCATCAAAGCTTGATATTCTGAAGACATATTTAAAGCCGTATGGATGTGAGGGCATAAGGGATTCCTGTAGTTGATCTTGGAAATCGATTGAGTTGGATTCTCTTGATTTTCTTGCTGAACTTGCAATTGGGAAGCATGTGAAGTCGACATTATAGCTATAATTGTGTCTTTGACAACGATTTAGACCTGCAAAAATTCAAGAACGGGAAAACGAAAACGAGAAAATGAGTGGCACAAGGGTATTTATAAGCTAAATAGGGCATCACTTTGGTCCCTGATTGGCGTGCGTCATTGCTCCTACCGACGCACGTCGGGCTAGTTAGCATTGACGCGCATCGGCTAGATCTGTTGTCGCGCGTCAGCTTAGACCTTTGACGCACGACACTGGCTCCTAGTGACACGACATCGTCCCCTCATCGACACGCGTCACTTCCTCCTATTCATCACGCGTCGCCTAAGACCTCACGACGGCGTGTCAACAGTTCCGATGACGTGCGTCATTAGGGTACAGTGTCACACGTCAATAGAAGCCAGTGTCACGCGTCAAAGGTCATAGCTGATGCGCGACAATAGTCATAGCCTGATGCACGCCAATCAGGAGCCATGATGCATGTCGGAAGGAGCAAATGACGGCGTCATTAGAGGCCAGTGATGCGCGCGACAGTAGGAGGCAGTGTCGCGCGTCATTACCAGACACTGATGCGCGACAGTAGGAGACAATGTCGCGCGTCATTACGAGCCAGTGTCGTGCGTCATTACGAGCCAGTGTCGCGCGTCATTAAGAACTAGTGTCGCGCGTCATTAAGAACTAGTGTCGCGCCAGTGACGCGCGTCATTACGAACTAGTATCGCGCCCGTTGGCGTGTGTCGGTCTAGACTATGACGTTGGGTGACACGTGTCAAGATTGGTTATTGACATCTTGTTGTCACACGTCACTGATGGAGCCATGAAAAACCAGGTGAAAATTTTGTTTTTGAATACTATCAAATTCACCTTTCGCTGAAACTGGTTACGGGGATATTCGCCAGGTATTTTCCACCTTCAATTTTATAGGGGTGTCTTAAAATGAACCCTGGCTATGCCGTCACCCCCATCATCGACTTTGAACAATTCATAGCAAATCGAAAGTGGGTGCTGAAATCCGCTATGGAGGAGAGTGGAATGGTGGTTTTACTTTACACAATCTGTCGGCTCTTTGGTTCCCCGAGTTTGTATACTTGGAACTACTACTATTTGTAAGATGGACAACATGGTCGGAGACAGTATCGTCATCACACAATTAATTCCACCTGCATCGCACACCCCAAATTCAGTGAAATTGAAGCTCGGACCTTGTTCTAATTGCCCGACGTGAATGAAAATACCAGCCATGTTGACGCATTAATGATAGAACACACATGCCAGAAAATTTAATTTAGAAAAGATAAATTTTGCCATGAAATTGTAGCTCTACTTAATTAAATATTATAATATAGATACAGATAAAGGAGATTCTATAGAAAACGGCAAACAGGATCTCCCTCAGAAAATATCTAATCCATTTCCATTGCCCTATGTTTGTGTGGTAGCAACTGTAATCAATACCTTATTTCTGCCATCATTGAAGCTGCTTCCAGTAACAATATAGAACAAAAATCCGAACTTGCTTGACGTTCGCATGATTTGTTATAGTCGAGTTTGTTATATTTCAATTATTACTTGAAGATTATCCTTTCTTTGCCAATTGAAAAAATAGTGTAATACATTGTTAGAAGTTCTGTGTGTGTACTTTTACCCATTTATACATGTTAATGATCATTCCCCATCCCCCACATGCACCTCAACAACACATAACATGAAATACAAGACTTAAAACATATGTAGAGTTAGCATGCAATACAATATGAAGAGAGTGTGTGAGGGTATCAGATTTTAATCCAACATTGTCATACACATATATTTGATCATTGGGGCATGCTATATTAATATAGCTAGCCAAATCTTCCACAAAGAATCAAGTACCAATCACCAAAGGATTAGTGCTTAAAACAAAGTCCTGATATCTTTCTACCAATGACTTAACAGTAGTTTCCATTGTTTCAAAGTTTGATTTCATAACAAAACTTGTGGCACTAATGACAACTCAAATTCAGAAATAATGGCTTAGTAATAATTGTAATAAGAAAGTATCTTGAATAACAACTCGTTACTTTCTGTGAAACTTTCCTACTAACCAGAGACAAATGGCATCAATCGCAAACTTTGCAGCCCAAACTGAATTTGATCTGAAACCTAATATTGATGATTTTTGAAATGGAAATGTTGTGGATGAGGCTAAGGCTCTCAAGGTAGGACTGTCAACTGGACCAGCAATTTTAAGCCTAATGGGATGTATTGAAAAACTTGCAGCAGACATATCTCTTGAATAAGGTTGTTAAATCTTCAGATGATCCATTTTTCTCTCAGGAGTTTCCAGAGAAGGGAACGAAGACTGATTTTCTATTGTTGCTTTCTTTGCAGTTATTCCATGGCCATAAAATCCCATACCAAAAATGATTTCTAGAAATTGAGTGGCATCCCTTCTCTCATACTTCAAGAAAACAACCCTTCAGCATTACAAGAAAAGAAGTGGGTACAAAAATATTTCTATCTTCCCTAACATCATCCAGTGAAGAAGGTAACCATGCAATTTATAGTAGTTTTCTTCCAAATTTTTGAATTGTTTTAAGGGTTAGGCATCATGTTTGTGCTTTTTAAATGAAGTGGTTCATCTATATTTCTACACTTACAAAATCAATCACCCATAGTTTAAACAAAATCAACTACAAAAATAAAAACTATCCCTCTAAATCAAATAACATATACCTTTCGGCGTTCACATTGCATTGTACACATGTGATTGCTAGTTGTATAAACTATGTTGGTCTGGGAAACATTCATATTGTCGATTTCGTAGGCTGGGAAGAGTAAGAAGAGAAAGTGTGTAGCTACTGTTAAGAACTATGGTTTTCATGTTCAAGTCTTGTGCCTAAAGATTACACAATTTTTCCTTGGTTTGTGTCTTATTGTGCTTTACACATCTAACTTGTTTGTGGTATGTATTTCTCAAATGCCCATTTAATGTTTTCCTAACCATTATGCAAACTACATTTGAGAATTAAAGGATAGGTTAAGTAATGTAAATGTTGTGGGGCACGTGCAAATTAAAAATATTAAAGCTTATTTATAAGAAAAAAATAAAATTTACTATGTGCGTGCGTCTAAGATATAGATTGGGTTATTTAGGTGGTTTTATTGCAATTTAAATTTGTGTTTTCAACTCGGATTAGATAATAGAAAGTTTGATCCACTCAAATAAAACACAAATTTAGTAGGTTCATGATTTAATCTAAATTGATTTAAATCTTAATTTCAAATTAACTACGAGTAACAAATGATATTCTAATAATTATGTACAATATGCACAAACAATAAACATTCAACAATGTAAAACCCTAAGTAAATGAGGAAGGAAAGATAACTTAGCTGATTTTTGTGCAACCTAAGAGTGATTGAGAGTGGGAAAGTACTTGGATCTAGCTGGAAATAGTGTTGTAAAGGTTCAATGAGGGTTTGAGAACTTAGAAATGTCCTAGATAAAAGCACTCACATGAGGACAGGAGCACCCTAGGTGTTAGTGACTAGTTTGGGCACTTGTGTATGTTCGGATGTTCAAGTTTTGACTTTTTCTGGGTTGGAAGGTCTTCACTCCAATATTCACTTTGTCGCTTCGACTTTGTTGTTAGGGTTCCAATCGCACATGTAACCTGCAAAATAGATAACTAGTTGCACATGCCAACAAACCATATCAAATCTAATAAAAAATACGAGAATGTGGAGTCGAACTAATCTTGACATTCACCTGAAGAGTGAACTTACGATCGAGTGTCAAGTACTACATCTCAAACTCCATGTAGTCTTGTGTGTGTGTCTCGTGTTTCATGCCCTATTTTGCCCTTGTGTATGTTGCACGATGATAGGGAGCTAAATCTAAATTGCCTCCAATGTGCAAAATGTGTGTGATGGAATAGAATGAATTCCCCTCCTGTGTAGTGTATGCGAGATAGATGCAACCCTTGTCCCTTGTATGGATGTGCTAGATGTATGTCGTGTAATACTTTTTGTGTCTTTATGAAAGCTTAGGTAGTGATATATATTGTGTATAGTGTTTAGCCCCTTATTTGAGAGCAATAACTAAATATATATATGATTCCCTTATTTGAATTGTGTAATTGATAATTGAAAGGCTGGTCCAAAGTGTTAAAAGATGACCAAGAGATGAAAATGACCCAAAAGAGTAAGGAGGAAAAGACGGACAAGAGTGCTCATAAGGGACATGTGTGCTTGGGTGTTTCGCCCTAGTTGGTTGCTAATATATGAAGCCATCAAAAGATAAATTAGTCAAAGGCCAACAAAATTGTAAGGTGTGTAAAGTTAAAAGAATGCTCGATAAGCTCGAAATAATAAAGTGAAAGAGATAAAGCAACCAAGAGGCCAAATGGAGTTATCGACCACTAGTTTTCTTGCTTAGGAATTATGTATACATTAATATGAATTAGGACCTAGAAATGTACCCAAGTGCATAAATTTTGTGTCTATAGTTCATTAAAAACTTTTTCTACCTATCTTTTTACCCTAAAATTAGTGTAGTCACAAAATCATGCACTTTACACATTTATTTATCCTTGTCTCATACTACTATTTAGAAGGTTATTGAGTAAAGAAAGTATTAATCAACCAATCCTTTGGCCATCTTGATTATTTTATTTCGTAATTTGCGGCCTATTGCACCCATATGCCCAACCATTTCTGAACATCCCGTGTAATTTTAGCCTCGGTGGGGCACCCAAATTTAGTACTAGGGCGCCCATGGGTGCCCTTGGCCCCACCTAGGGGCACTTTGTGATCCTTCTAACACTTTTCTCGCCACTTTTTGGGCCTCTTCTAGTCATTTTCATATTTATCTTTCTTGTGGTTGACCTTTTTGGGGTTAATTACAAAATTGGAGCAAAAGAACCCTATAAATATAAAGTTATGAGACCATAATGAGGGACCTAGCATCATACACTACTATCACTCCATCTAGAGTTGCATCCATCTATTGCATTGGCATCCACATAGCTCCATCATCAAGGCACAAGCTAGGACATCTACATCACACTTCATAGGGGAGGGATTCTATTTTATTCCATGCACACATTCTACTATATTTTCTACATTTAGTTATTGCTCGCTACTTCACAAAGTGTGACTAGCACAACAGCACCTAGGGCACGACATGCACACACACACACACACACCATAACTACATCCGGGTCCGAAATGTAGTGCAACGCTCAGTTAGTAAGTCCATTGTTGTGGTAGTTGAGGTCAATCCAACACATTACTTTTGTAACTTTCTTTTTTAGGGTTTGATACTTATTTTTGGTCTTTTGCGAGTTATTACTTCCTCTTGGAATTTTGGAGCTTCGCATGTCTGAGAAAAATTAATGTGATAGGGAGACAGAGTTTCAGATTAGCGACCCTATAAGCACCAGATTCAGACACTTTTTCCAAATCGGGGCACCCAAATTCCTTACCAAGTGCCCATGAGTGCCCCAATCCAAACATATAACCTTGATTTTTCCTTTCAAAGACTCTTGCACGGTCTTTCTAGCTTTACGATTTTATGTGCACCATCTGCGGCACAGATCGGTGATCATCTTTCATCACCTGATTTCTTTCATTTCCCTTCGCACATTAGGGTTTTTAATATCATTACGTTATTTACTTATCTCATTTACATATTGTTTGGAGCATTTACTTATCGCGTTATATGTCCTCCTAGATTAGATTAACTATCTTTTACTACATAAGTATTAGTCCATTTTAGTTAATCAACTAGATATGCATGTATAGAGCGCACTTGTAGTTTTATTTTATCATGTTTTTCAATTTCAAGAAATTGTTTTGATTATGTATTGAAATTTATTATCTATTTTTATTTTTTGAAAACCACCCACCATATGAGTCTATCTCAAGGGTGTTTATCTTTTATAAATTCGCATAGTTACACCTATTGAAGGGTTCTACTCTATATTGAAGAGTGGTTTGATCAATTTCGTACAAATTTTCGATATTTGATAATGGATGGCCTCAATCTTTCTACAATATTATATTGGGGTCAATAAAGTTGAAAATAAAACTAACAAATGCATACATTGGTGCTTAGGAGAGGTCGATAGGCATATGGACGAATGTATTAAAATGATTGTATTTTATATACATGAAAAACACAATATGAGAAGGGGAATGTAATATGATGTATGTAGTTAGAATATTAAACTCTCAAAATAATCATAGTTTCAACGAACTATTTTAAGTATGAAGCATCCAAAATTATTATTCAATGTAAAAAAATAAAGTGAATATGTGAAATAATGTGTGAGGTAAAATACTCATTTTCTCATGACCTTTAAAATGGTACTCATTATAGTTGGTGTTGGCTCAAGATAATACACTTCAAACACGTTGGTAGAGTGAATTCCCCTACCCAAATTGTATGATGCAATGATTTGTTAACAAGAAATTAAAATTAAATTTGAAATGACTCAATTAGTAGATGTTGAACCTAAGAAAAATGTAATAGATAAATATGGAAAGAAAAAAGAAATTGCAAGTTTGTTGATAGTAAGTCATACCACACAATTTTTCATGATATATAAAATCAAATTATTAGAAAATATAAAATTATTGAAAGGGGATATAATAATATTTGAATGGAAAAAGCTAAATTAGATACATTCATTGACCTATCGAGTGCTTAAGGAAGAACCATATGGGAGTCTCGCGAGTTCTTAGAGTCAAAGCGGAGTTGATTTTTGTGCGTATCACATGACAAATAGAAGTTTTGTTGGTTATAATTTCCCAACGCCCAAGCAGTTCCCTGAATTAATGACTGTAAACCGTCACATGCCAACCATTGCCAAACATATAACAACTTCCTTCATAATCGTAAGAAAACAATTTGGAAGAGGAAGCTCCATGGTTGAACCCCCCTTGAAATGAAACCCAAATTTAGGAAAACTATTCTCAAAACCAAACACATTGTAGACAACCCTAAACCATCAAGGCTCAATTTGGTTGGATATGTCATAATCAATTTGAGAAGCAAAGGCACCAGTTATTTGCTCGAGGATTTTTGATGAACAACAAGAAAAGTAGTGCCAAAATCAATGATCGTTCCTCCATTTCCCTTTTCATCAAACTTGCAAGCTTCAAGGGCATCTTCATATGCCTTTTCCCGATCCTTCACCCTCTCACCGAGGTAGTAAAATCCTTCGTAGTGGCTTCCTCTCGAGATTGATTATAAATGAAGTGTAATTCAGATGAAGATTGGGACCCTTACCTAGCTGAGTGTACTAGTAGTGTTTTCTTCATCATCAAAGTGGTGGCTCTGAAGACAATACGAAAACACGGTTGCCTCCATTGCTGAGCTGTGATGGAAATGACAGACTTCCTCTGTTGCATCCTACAATGACCTGTTGTAGGGTTTGGTCATTGCTACGACAAAGCGAGGAGCAACCCAATGTGAAATCTTTTATTTCTTTCTATCCTTTGAAGGTGAGGGTTTCGAGAAAGAATGGTGTGGTACATGTTGATATTTAATAGAAACATTTCCACAAAGCTAGGAAAATGGTGGATGCACCCACGATGACAACATAGTGGTGATGAGAGAGATCTTTGTCTACATATAAATTTCAGCCACAAGCGGAGAGGGAGCGTAACCGGGGATGATTAGAGGTAGCAAGGGATATAATGAGGAACGAAGAAGATGATTAGGATATGTGTTTTCAAGAATTTTGACTCTAGAAAGGCCTATCGGCCAATTACTCATCTTTTTCATACTTAACTATACAAAATTATAAAATATTAAAGAAAAAAATAAACAATTAGAATCATAAAAACAATTGTAACAACATATAAGCCAAATAAATAGGAAAATATAATAAGCATAAATTTAAAAAAGGCTTTCTTATTTATTGTAAGACATTCCACAATGTACATGGACAATACAAGCCATGGATTTTATTGTAAGATGCATGGTAATGTAAAAGATACAATCTGGCAAATTGTTGCTAAATCCAAGACTGTAATGGCTATTTAAGCATGCAGAGAAACAGACGGAAGTCGGTGGCCCCTTATGCAGAAAACAAAGAACAAACACATTCATAAAACACAAACAAATTTAGCAAAGACATTCCATCCACGAAAATGAACCTTGCCTCACGTTTTGACGTCAGCTGCTAACTTACGTGACAGTTAGGCTGATCGCCTCGCGTAGCTCCAGTTTTTCCATTCCATTCATGAACACTTATTCATTCCATACGGACAAGGATAGTTGTTTGGTTCTCCTTGGAGAAACTTTGTTCCTTAATCATGAAGACACCATCTCCCCCGCAAGCTTAGTGTTAATTAATATATATTTTATTTTATTTTATTTTAGACATACTGATTATTTTAGGCTCAACGTAAACATGGGTGCAAATAAACAATTAGTATACCTTTGAGTGTAGAAGTTTCCTTCATCTGTTAGATGTCTACTCACTAGTTGTTAATATCTATATATATTGAAGCGCATCTTCAAAAATAAATCATTCAACCAATAATAATGAAATTATTGTTTCTAAGTGAATGATTGTTTTTTACCAAAACAAAAGATCGAGATACAAAAAGGATGATACAGTACTCAGTTCCAAGGTAAAGGAACATATGATAATGGTAACATTTTCGTTGATATTGGTAAATTCTTAGTAACCAGTGTACCAGAAGCTAAACGATATGGAATATGTTTGTTTCCAGCATCCGGTTCCTTGCCAAATGGATAGTGACAAATGCTCAAAATCTATAAGAAAGTGTTGTTAATGCGACACAAGGCATAAAGGAGAGCATTTAAAAAGTTCAATACCTTATTGGATGAATAGCAAAGAGTTCAGCCTGGGATATCTGCGATCAGAAGAAATGGTACAAAATCATATTACAGATTGCGTACTGAAGAACCTGGTCGGTTGTCTCCTCTTCCTCCTCGCCATTATATCCCTGCATTTATTCTTTAAAACCGTGTCCTAAAGACTTGCAAGAATGTTACTCTTTGCCTCAGGATTGCCATGGCGGAGAATAGATACAAGGCAATCCATGGCATCCTGAAAAGAAATTAATTCCAAGGCTCGGGAAGCTTTGGAAATAATTATATAAATTTTCATTTCATTCCCAACGTTAGAGCCTTCTTCTCAAATTTCATGTAAATGCTACTACCATTACCATTTTTATGTTTCCTAGTGTTGTGAGAAGATAAATGCCATAGAATTTGGAGATTGTATTGATTAAGACGATCTGAAATCTGTTATGTTATTTGAAATGTAATTAATTTCTTTGTATATATCAATGCAAGGAGACCACGATGATGGCTGAACCGTTTCCAAGAATCTTGAATTTAGGAAGTCCTATCAGCCAATGAATTTGGAAATGTCCTACCTAATGTACTCTTTACTCTTAAAGATTGTTTTGGAAGGCACTTATTTCTATATAGAAAAAGGCGCCTTTATTTTCTATATAGAGTGTTTATTACGCTGAAGGCGTTCTCCCTATGGGAAAGGCCTTTGCGGACGTTTCTCTGAGTGTATTAAATTTGACGGCCTTGCAAACGTTTTTCCAAACCGTTTAATTTTGACAGGCTTTTAGCTGTTTTTTCTGTTTTTATTGTGTAATGATTGTCTGACATAACTGCGAGATGATTCATTCTTTCTAAATTCTCACCGAAATTTCCCGAACCCTGTAAATTCGACAAAGCATTCATTTGGTAACAACCAACTGTAGGTTAAAATGTTAGGGTTACAGATTTATCTCCTTTTGCAGGTTGGATGGGGAGAAAACCATTGTTGTAACCTGACCGTTGGTGCTATTGGTTCATACAAACATAATTGTGTGTTGTTGAAGGCATGTCATTGAGCTTTCCATATATCTGATAAGGTTATGTGGATCAGGTTAAACAGTCGGAGGTCAATCAAGGAAGGATAGGAGTTTTAACGAATGTTATTGGCAGGTTTCAAGCCAAGCTCCACATCTTTTGCCAGCATCCTTCCTACCCGTGCAAAAATAGGAGTTGTAGAAAAAGCTATGGACGTCCATCAAAGTATAATGAAAATTGGTTACAAAATGGGCTTGTTGAAAAGATTGTTGAAGTTTTTAAGCAAATGTAATTGTTAATTTTAACTCCAAACTCCCAACCTTTGCAACATCCTCCGGCTGTGCAAAAGCAGGAGCTTTAGAAGCAGTGCGGACATTCACCGCAACATAATTGAAAGTGAATTTTTATCAAATGTTGTAGTTGCAAATGCCCTGGTAGATATGTATGCAAAATTGGCTTCATCTCTGATGATGTGGGTTTGGATGCTGACAACTACATAGTGTTTGTGAACATTGAACAACAGAGCCCTAACATTTCCCAGGGAGTGCATGGGCATCTTACCAATAGGCCTGAAGAGATTGGAGCGGGTGACCAGGGTCACATGTTTGGCTATGCCACAGATGAGACTCCTGAGCTCATGCCCCTCACTCATGTTCTATCCACAAAGCTCAGTGCCAAGCTTACTGAGGTCAGAAAGAATGGTATTTTCCCCTGGTTGAGGCCCGATGGTAAAACCCAAGTCACCATTGAGTACAAAAATGAAGGAGAATCCATGGTTCCTGAACGGGTGCACATTGTTCTCATATCCACTCAGCATGATGAGACTGTCACCAATACCATGACCAATTTACTCATCTCTGTAGGCAAGGGGCCTTCTAATAAATTCCATGACAAATTGAAATAGAAATGCAAGTTGGAAAGACTGGCTACCTGCCATGGTATCTTTCCCTTTAGTCTATTGTGAGACAGGTCAAGAAGTTCCAAATTTTTGCAATCCCCAAGGGCCAAATCAGGTAGCTATGCTTTGTGATAACCGAATGTGATTAGAAAAATCCGGCTAGGCTCGAAAATAATCCCCAAAAAAGTGTGGATGTCGGGTCTCGGTGATGTGCTAATGACTTCTCATAACATAATCATTTTAATCACCATGTGGGATGTCCCACAGACTTTTGTTTACCATGTAATCATAAAACAACAGATTTCCATGTGGAGAAAGCAAATATCCATGCAGACTCCCAAGATCCGATGCTTGATGCTTCCATTGTTTCCAACTTAGTTTTAAATTCATGCAAGCTTTGTATGTGGTGTATGTAGAGTATCTTTACAACAATTGGCTTACAATTCTTTAGAACACATTTATAAATAGTGCTTGTAGCACCATAGCCAATATATTTCTCATTTAGATTTTTGTGATTCTCATTATGTCATCGATGTACTACGTATTACAAAGTCCGGTGGTGATGTGAGTCATCTTTGTGATGGAATTCATCTATGAGATCGATTAATTGTTCCATAATAGACATTCAACTAGATGATTACAAAAGCGAGACTAAGATTTTTCAGTCACTTGTGAAGCTAAGGCCATAATCAGACAACCATCCCTAATATACAATGATAGATAGATTTTTTTCCTTGCAATAAATTTTGCAACCATTTGAAGATTGTTAAGTGAAATCCACACCATATTTTACAATGCTAAAACTTCCCATGCACCTTTGAAACATTTCCTTGGCACTTGACATTTGCCATCAAAACTAGTGAGATATGTGAAGTGCTAAAAGTGACTCAATTTTTTTGAAAAAGCTAATCAAGACAATCAATAATCTCAAGGGAAAGGAAATCAAGATCAAAATAGAAAATACACAATGGTAGTCTGTCTTGGGTTTTCTAATCAAGCATTAAGAGAAAATACCGTAGAATGCGATTAGCACACTTGAACCAGACTAAATTTGGTATTAATATCTACTGCACAACTTTAGATCTCATAACATTTTCACAAATGCATGATCTCCTTCTTGGAGATTTAGGATCATCTAAGATGATATATATTATCTTCCAAACTTGTGGAACCTCTTAATATACCTCCGAGATTAGCCAATGTATGTCATCATTCCCCATTTTCAAGGATCAAGTAAACTAGATACCTCACTTGTTTACTTGAGAGAGGACATGTCATGTAAGATTGTTGAAAGATAAATTTACATGGTGAAGCACTTGAGGTTTTGAGAGATCTGGTATTGTACCTAACAAGGAGTTTGAAGAAAGGTCCAAATGTATCCTTTGAATTTTTTTTGCTTCTTGCAGGAATTTTCTTTTGCTTAAGATAAAATCCATTGTTTTTGTAAGAACTTTTATGGCTTGGAATTGTTTGTTTTGCATCGTATTTTTTGTTTTTTCCCAAGACAGTTCCTTATGATGATTTTTATAGAGTGATGCCTTCAAAATTGACTTTTAGGGCATCTTTTTAATTATATGGAAAGTCTTCCACAGCTATGGAGTAGGTGGATGTTGTAGCATTTCATTAATAATATCTAATGAATGATGTTCCCTGTGTTATTTTATATCAGCACATTGATCATTGTTTTTACATGTGAAAATATGGAATTTAATTTACTTTTCTTGAAAGTTTGTGGTAATTTAATTGTCTGGACCGCTTTCAAGGCTTCTTCAGGGCTTCTACAAATATGTTGTAGAAAAATGAAAGGCTTGACTCTTGAAACACAAGAAAAACATATTGATTGGTTTGGCCAGACTTGAGTGATAAATTTTTACAACTTACAAGAGGATTTGAAACTGATGAAGGACATGGGGATGGATGCATATATTCTTCTATTTCCCTGGTCATGGATATTACCATGTGATCCTCAATTTCTTTTCCTTAGTATAACATTAATTAGTGCTTCCTTTCCTTAACAGATTCATTATTATTTTTCACCTTCACTCTATTTTTTGGTTTAGGTCTCTTGCTATGACATTTTGAAATCTGTTTTATATTCCACTCAAATGTTTTTCATCTTTTCCATGTCTGAATCTCATAATATATATCCATTTGATAGAGAGCCTCACATATGTACTAAAATGGTTTTTGAGGAGGTTGTGTCATATAAAAGTGTTTAGACCATAGAGCGAGACAAAGTTTTGAATTCCTTCTGTTATGTTTATGTGGATGCGAAGATTGATTTATTTGATTGTAAACCTAACAAGCATTGTGATGGCCACTAGTGGGCTATGTGTTTAATTCCTTGTTTAATTTGTTGCAGTCATTACTATAAACTAAAAATTCATATTCCACACATACATATGGCACATCTCCACACCTATAATGAAACGATGCAATGCCCCTGCACTGTCTTCAAACAAAGGCTAAAAATGCATTGAAAATTCCAATTAAAGGTAAATATTTAGGATTCAATATTTGTAATTCACTTGTTAATTTACACAGAAACCAGAAATCATGACACATATTTTGCTCATCTCGAGGCAGAACCCTAAACTCTTCCTTCAAAATCCATTGAATAGCTTGATAGTTTGTTCCATGGAATAGAAGCTGGGTGGGACTAATGCGATTCTTCGAGTCTCTAAAAATTTGATATGTGATTTCAGGAAACACACCTTTTCAATCTTGATCACAACCGGAAGAATATCATGTTTTTGTTGGATGAATTTTTTGGTTCGGTCTCTAACCTACATTTGCTTAAAGGCTTTAGTAGGATAATTCTTCTTCTGAATCAGAATAAGATCGAATGAAATAAGCAACATACATGCAAATATTTGGCAGTTGTCTCAGTTTCAGAATCAAGCTCTATGATCGATACCCCTGAAGTAACATCTTGAAACTTCAATTTGGAAATTTCTTTTTCTATTTCTTATTTTTTCAATTTACGCTCCCTAATCTCTCATTCATTTTATTTTGTGGTGTTTGTATCCAAATACAACTACCACAGGGATTGGTTGTGTAGTTTTCATAGCATTTGAGGGCATAGGGATGTCAACGCTCTAGCTCCCTCAGAAAGGTGTGCATATAAAACAATCCCTCTACAAAAGTAATAACTATCCCTCTAAATCAAATAACATATACCATTCGGCATTCACATTGCATTGTACACATGTGATTGCTAGTTTTTATTTTTATTTCAATTCATGGAATGGGTTTTAATTCTTTATCTTAGATGTCTTTATTTTAGATTTTTTTGCTTTTAATTTTATTTCATTTTAAGAGTTTGAGAAAAATAAATTATTGGAGAAGAAACCACATTGTTGATCCGGTGAGTGCATTTAAATTCATCGAGTTTGAGGATGATATCACATTTGAAAAATGAGGTGTTTATCTTCAATTGATCACATAGTTTCATTCATTTAAGGGAAAATAGATTAATGGTTGGTTCACCGTCTTTGCAAAGTTCCTTGTATATGGTAATGGATGAGGCATAATGGATGGCCTCAATCTAGTAACACTATTGAATTGGGATTGACAAACTTGAAAATAAAATAAGTTTGGGAAGCTTGTAATGTTATCTTGTGGTGTAAAATTGTTTGTGGAAGCCACTCATTTCTATTTTAAAAAAATTGTATACATGTATATAGCTAATTAAAATTATTATAGAGGCCCCGATAGATTATGGAAGTAATCGCAAATAGACTAAAACATTTTATCATTCCTTGAATGTATTGTCTTGGGAATCACATGTAAGTAGTGCGATGTGAACGCGAAAGAGATCGGGTGGAGGAGTGAAGAGTGGAGGAGGTGTGAAGGTTTGAATTTGAGGACAATAAATTTTATTGCTGAATTTGATAAAGGAGAACACGAAGCGGAGGGACAAATGGATGCAACCAAAAAAATGAGATAGGAAATCTTGCAAATGTATTGTTAACCTTCTCGTCAAGTGTTGTAAAGTATCTTGATCTAGAATTCAAAAAAGTTCTAATGTGGCTTTATTTTTAAATAGAAGAAACAATTAAATTACTTCACGAATTTGAAATGAGAAGTGTATTGTTGCAATAACCATGATAGAAAATCCCATGCCGATCAAAGTCTTGTTCAAACGAAAGGGGTAAAGTATGCACTCTCAACATCGTGAAGGTGATATGTGAGGTGTAATTAAAGTGTGGGATTTGGCCTACGTAGAAGATATGTGGAAGCACAAGCCCTAAAATCTCGACACCACCATCCCTAACTATTTTGGCACAATGGTTGGGACGAAAAGCGTGGGAATATTGACAAAAATTCTATTTTCTAATAATTTCATGCAAGACAGAGAGGAATGCTTTCAAACAAGACAAATGGAGGACCTAAACCAAATCCGCAAGATGCTACAAATTGGATCACCAACATTCCCATGGAAATCATACACATTCACACGATGCACATGCCTAGTAGAGGCAACAACACAATGAAATGTCGTACATGGTTCCATTCGAACTCTTCATGGCGGCGAGAAATCGTGATGACACATGCCTAAGGGGAAAGACTCGGGGAATCGACCTTGGTATCCACATTATTCTCACCCTCGAAGGCTTTGTAGAGTCTCCTACACCATTTCTTGTAGATAGGAAGCTTGCATATGCCTATGTATGTCACACTTAACCACATTGGAGTCCACAGAAGAGGGGACCAAGTGGATGCATTTATAGAGTCTCCTTCTTTGCCCCTTATAGGTCAGGAATATTTTTCCCCTTTTCTACCATTGTATCTAGCTCATTCGCACCTTCATTCTTAAGATTTATGAACATAAATTAATTCCCGACCAAGTACAATGAAAATAGAAAATTAGAGAAATAAAAATATTTTTGTACCTAGAGAACATGGATCACATCATTGTCATCAAGCCTAACCTCCAAGAAAAAAGTGAGCCTAAATCAACAAAAGAGACAAAATGGGTTAAAAGGTAAAATGATTTGTTATCGTTGCTTTTTGCTTCAAATGCATGGCTTTTTGTCAAATCTAATTATTTTTCCAAATGAAACCTAGTAGAAAACTATTTTTCATAAAATCAATGGGCTCAAAACATTGCCTGAGATTTTAGTGTATGAATATCCACATTGGTTTAAGGAGTCATTATCCCCTCTCGATGAAGTGAACGAGTAGCTACACTGTCATCCCCTCCTTTTGATGAAGATGATGACTACGATGATGAAGAAGTGAAATGGTTCCATGGTGAATGTGTGTGTGTTAGTCTTGAAAGAGTGAAAAATAGTATGATGAGATTTTGTTGTAAATGGTACACTTCAACATTTAAAAATGGCATTTCTATAGTCCATCTACCACCCTTTTAGCCAACAATATCGACATTATGTGAATACCTTATGTGGATGGATCCTTATCAGCGTGTGGCAATTAAAATTAATTGAGGAACCCTTCATTCGATAAGAGCACATGCATTAATGTGTTAATTTTTAATATACAATGCATACATATATCAATACATCTTATGTATTAATATTTATAAAAATAAGAAACATTTTAAAATCTTAAAAAACATGATTGAATCTTAAGCTTGTACAAGTTAAGTTCTCATAATTCTTAGGCTTATAAGCGCCAATGACTAAATAAGGGTTTCCATTAGAAAAATTAACTTGCAACACAATCTCGACCTCATCCATTATTACTTAGTATCTCTTAAGATTTACACCTTGGTGGATGGCTTAAAAACACCTTTTACATTATCATACACATTGTCAAACTACAAACCATTTAATTAAAATCCACAAAATGTATGAGATGTTGATTTGAAAATTTTACAAAGATTTTATCACCAAAACCACAAAATGGTGTCAAATTTATGCCCTCATTATTCATATCATGTTTTTTCCATGTTGAGGTGGATGATGCAAAGGAGCGTATTGATAAATACATATAGGATGTTTTTATATGTTTTATGTATTTTTAACTTTCTATTAAAAGGAAATTGTAATGTGATATGACATGTGAGTCTATGAATAGCACAAGAAGAATTTTTCAAAAAAAATCCAAATTTTTATAAATCAAAAGATAGGCACAAAGATAATGGAACCACAAATATACTTGAGAAAATAAACCCCCATTTTTAAAATAGAATGATTTAGAAAACCATAACCATAGGTGACAAAATCTACCTCAAAGCAGTGTTGAGGAAGATTGACTTCAAGAAAGGAAAATGCCTTAAAATTTAGCACCCCTTCTTGAAATGATAATCCTTTCAGCGTGGTAGACATGTGAGAATACATTTTAAAAGAACCAATAAATGGGGATCAAAATTCACTTTCATCATTTTCTCGTGACAAGTTGGTCAAGACTTTGATGATATTATTGTCCTGTATGTATGTTGATGAGACAACAAAGTGCCATCTCTTCTAGGTTTTATTTTGGAGGAAATTGTCTATCCTTGATAAATAAAAAGGCAATCTTATTGCTACATTGGGTAAAATGATTTAACATAAAATAAATTAGTATAACTCTTATTATTTAAGGAGGGCTATACCCCATAAAGACATTCTCATGGAACTTGAATGATTATGAGCGTGGTGCATTTTTATTTGTTAACAAAAAAATAGAGATGCACATTTATAGGCGGTTAGCATATCAAAACCCTCTTCGATTTTTTAAAGCTAAAAAGGTGAGAGAAAAACAATGATGCAAAGCTTGATTCCGCTTAAATAATATCAAGCATTGATTCTTAAAAAGCGCCACATTTTAAAAGTGAATCATCGATAATATATTTAATACGAGATAGTGATGGAAGATGCACTGTGTCATGCCTTTGCCTCCAACATTTATTAAAAGGGTTGAATGTCATTTGACATTATCTTTTCTCCTTGTTTTACTTTCGTTTATCTAATACTACATTGTCTCTAAAGTTGAAACACTTTACAAATATGGTAATTCTGAAACATATCACACTTCTCATAATATATTCCAAATATTAGAGAGTAATAGAAAAGGGATGTCTTTAAGAGCTGAAAAAAGAAAATGTATCAGATTTTTGATTTACATACATGTCAATCCTAACTCTCCACAACCTCCATTTCTGAAAACACCAATCAATAGCATGCTCGATGCCACAAATTCTTGTGGCTAGGCGCATTTTGTTAAGCACTCTGCCTTTGTTGCCATATTTTGTTTTAAATAATATTGGCGTGTACATACGAAAAGAAACCATCACACCTTATAACCCTACATTAAATAATACACTTGGTTACATGATATATTAAGTGTAATAGATATCAACTTTTCTATGAAAGATGAGCTTTCCCATTGTAAACACCTTATCCACCAACCAACACCTAAACCATTAAAAACTAATTAAAGGTCAGTCAATTGATTTGACCGCCTATGGCTGACAAAATTCTCAGCGTGGACAACTTAAAAGACACATAGAACCCTTGTGAATGACTCGATTTTATCCTCGCTTCATCGTATGTCCAACCCTTCACCTCGGTTGTGGATCTTGTTAGAAACAATAACCCTTCATTCAATAGAAGGAAAAACATTGGAAACACCCAAGTAATGCCTAGAAACAATGAAGAAAATGTCAACAACAAAAATTAATACAATGGCAAGTCACAAGGTCGAGAGACTCGAGAAGGGCTTAAATTTGACGGCCACCTACGCCTGTCAAACAATTTTACGGGATGGTAAATTTTTAATTTTGTCGAGTAAAAAATACAAAATAATGGTATTTATACACTATTTATAAGATTTATAAATGATTATTCCATGTTTATTTAACTATGCTTAATATATACTAATATAATTTGTATATAAAAATAGACACGCACATTTTAAATATGCGACTCACGTGATAATTCTATAAAATATTTGCAAGTATCATGACGTCTAAAATCACAAAAATGTCTAAGCGACCGTCAAATTTAACTCGAGACTCAAAACCTCAAAATGAAGAAAAAAATTCCCACAAAAATATGTTCGAGAGGTGGGTCAACAAATCCAAGTAAAAGTGATAAAACAACTTCAATATGCTTTAAAGTAGATAGTGGAGGAACATTTGCTAGAGGGAATAACCATTTCGAAAACACAGGAGTTGAATTTTCCTGCGAATTGAAAAAACTAAAGTATTTATTATTTTAAAGGCTGTAACTATACACCAGAAAATGTCAATATTTAACACTTCCTTCAATCGATGAAGCTATGTACAGAGATATGACCGATGCGGAGGAAAATTTTGGTTGTAGAGCAATCAATCTCACTAATAAAAAGTGGCAAGAGTTGGGCATCACAGTCACCTATATAAAAACTCATAAATTAGGAATGGGCTTCCTTGCATGAAATTATACGTTTTGAATGAATGAAGCATGATCCAACATAGGCCACATACATGCATCTTCTAAATTGGAGCATTGATCATATCAACTATACTTTGATGTTGCTTTTGCTACCTCCTCTCCACCGTGGATCCCAATGTCAATTGTCAGCTATGGGGGTTCGAATCCACTTTGTTATACGCCTTTCTATGTAATTATAAAGAAATAATATGAATTAACAACAATATATGAAGACAATACATTGTTAGTGGTCTCTTATAACCTTATTATTATTGTTGTTCAAATTATCCATGTGCTACATATTATATAACCTTCTATAACTTTCTCAATATCTTTATGTAACTACTAAGGAGGCAAACTCAATAGATGTCAATCCTCATAATTTTTATATTTTGATGTTACATAGTTATGGAGCATGAGGAAGAAAACATTGAGTTGATTTCTCTATCTGATGCCATATCAAATAATATTGTTACTATCTCTATTATTAAGGTTGATATTCCGAGAGAGTGTCAAATCTCTCTTTGACCCACTTGTTGACACAAAAAGTTTCCTTCCCTAGGTAATGATGATATATTAAACATCAACAACCCGAGATATGATTTCTATTTGGAGAGCTAATGTTGAAACCAAACTTGTCCTCTCCCTTCGTGGTGTTTTGACATATAATGCATGAGTATGCTAAATAAATGAATGAACCAACACACACGGTCGTGTAGGAAAAGCCTTATTTTCAAGTGCATTGTTGGAAAAATTTCTCCTCCACTCGAGTCCTTGTTCTCACCAACATGGGATTTTATTGTAAGGCCTTCTTATGGAAGAGTGAAGCCCAATGAATTCAACCAAGAGCATTCCTTGGACATTCTAACCTTAAGTGGTGGGATCATTGTCACTAAAGTCATCACTAAGTGGTATCAACTAGTGGTCGGTCTACCAAGCTCGAACCTAGAGCCGAGGGTGACTCCCAAAGACTACGCTTGCCCGAGTGGCACGAATAAAGAGGCTCTTCCAGTTCGAAAAATCAGGAAAAAAATATTTTTAAATCTATCACCACATGCTAAAGCAAGAATGTAAAAGGGTAATTATTCATATGAACCACCGTCCAACAACTTTAGAAAGGTTTTGACTTATATAGTCTTTTGTTAGCATGGCATTAATGCATAGGGCACTTGTCACATGTTGCATAAACTCCAACTCCAAATTTATAGCTCTATAAATTTGTTTCATTAAATTTGGGGAAAATGTTTTACATTGTGTCTCTCAAACCACTACTTCTCTCATAACTTCAATAATCATTAATGCATACAGGACTCACAACATCAATCTAGACATTAATGGGTCCATTAAAGAAATTATTGTAATATTGGGAGTGCATGAATACTTCTAACATTTGTGGTATGTTGACTACACACCATCTACATTTTGAATACACTTATGATAAAGATCGTTCTAGTGATTTCTCCTTGGTGATGACTCGATGCAACTTCACAAATGGAATGTCTTGTCTCGGGATGGTAACAACCCATTTGACTTCTCGTCTCTCTATTTTCTCATCGCAATTAGAGTCAACTTCCTTCTAAATGGCTTCGGCTCTAACAATCCACAAATCAAAAGGTATGATATTGTATCGAGAATCAATCGACATTATCAACATAGTCCTATAAGGAGTTACTTTTTCTACACTCTCCATAGTTTGCTCACTCCACTACCCCAAGATTTGACCCCTTGTACTTTCCAATTTTGTATTGCACTAACCTACAAAATAGTTCCTTGGTTCTCATTAATAAAGAATAAGAAGAATGTCTCCATTCCCTTACTTGGTACCCTTTACTATTGTGTTTATTATTCAATGGTTCTCGTACCTCTATTTCCCTATCGCGTCTCCATTAAATAGTAGGTAATCGTGTTGCATTTTGGATTTTTGTAAATTTCTTGTCGTAATCATCAAAAATTTGAACAAACAATTGGGTATTGCAATAAAATTGAATATTGCTACCATTCTTTAGCTAGAATTTTGATCATTGAAGTTTTATCAAGTTTTGGGAAGAATGGTTAGAATCGGTTTTATGTTGGGCCTTTGCAAAAATGTATATTTTCTAAATTTGGTAAATGTTTGTCTAGAAATGTAATATTATGTTTCCTTTGTCAATATTTTTATACTCATCAATGTTTTGAAAAAAATTAGGGATTGAAAGTTATAACTTAGGGTTTTGTTACTAAATAAAAAAGTTTGTTGTTTGGTTACTATTAATATTCATAGCTTTAATTTTTAATTTTTTGATAAGATTTTAGCTAGTTAGCCTATACATGTATGGGGACGTGAATCCTTATGCTAGTAAGAGATTTTTTGGGGAAGGGGGCTTGGGTACACTTTGGGTACATAAATGTTTTTCTTAAAAAATAGCTAAATAATAAAATTAACCATATGATATATATAGAGTAAATAAATTATATCCTTTAATATATTTAGGGGAAATTTTTGCACATGTGGATTTAAAAATTAAAATATATTTCTTTTATTGTGCAAGTCAAAAATTAAAATAGAAAGAAGAAATCGATTTACCTTGGGCCAATTAATGATTTTTAGAGGTAAATTAATTAAATAGAGGCAAGTCGAATTCCTTGGGATTATTTAATTATTATTATTTGGAATAAATCGACTTATTTTGGCATGGGTCGATTCATGTGGGCATCATTTGATATATTTAATTTCCCATGCATTTAATATTTGCTTTTGAGTGTGACTTCTAGGCAATTTTTAAAATAAAGATTCTCTCCTAGAAGGTGGTGCCAAAAGGAAGAAAGCTTTGGAGAATGAGCAAGGAATATCTATAAAAGAAGATGAGGGCACCCTTTTTGCATGTTGACGGTTATTATAACTTATCTTCATGCTTGAAGAGGGATGAATGCCCACTAGTGATCAAAAAATAAAAGGTGTTCATCAACACCACCCATTGTGAAGTGTGTGTTCCTTCTTGAGCTATGAATTGATGAGTTTTGTGCATTTTTATTCCATATATGTGAGTCGCCATTTTGGGAGAGTTCAAGCTTGCTTTAAGAGGGTTTTGAGAGTATCTTATGGTGAATGCAATTTATTGGATATTGTTGTTGGTTTTTTCCTTCATAAATTGACTTGATTTGGAAGCTTTTATGGTGTTCAAGTACTCAAATAATGATTTTCATTCCAGGAGTGAGCTAAATCGACTTTATGAAGTATTTTGCATCATTATTTAATATATGAAATTACAATCTTTATTTTCATCTAATTTGGGGCATTTGTGTTCATTTTAATGATGCTTTTGGCTTCTATGTTGGAATTTATTTAATAAATTGACTTAGTTTAGTATTTTTCATGTTTTGGAAGGGTTTTGATAGATTTATCCAATCTGTTGTCATAAATTAATTATTGCAGATCTGAAAGTGGTGATTTTGAGTGTTGGAAGTCAAAGATAAGGCTGGAAATTAATTTATATTTTTCCCTTAACCCTAGCGTGACTTGTTTTGCAAGATTTGTGGGGAAATTTTGAGTGGGTTTCAATGGGTTAAAAAAATTTGATTGGTTCATTTGAAAGCTCATAATTTTATCTTCCATCTGCAATTTATTTCATGCAAAAAGAGTCAATATTGAATGAGATATTAATTTTCTAAGTTTTTAGCTATTTTCCAGCATTTTTAATTTATTTTACTACTTTTGCAATTTAATTGGTTAAAGAAGTGTTAATTTCGACTAGTTAGCCCATCTAAACCCTTACCTTGGCTCACTCCAACCCCATTTGGGTTGTATTGAAGCCGACATTGGGTTAGTTGAGGTGAACCTAGAAGGGTTTCTCTTCTAAGTTTATTTCTTTGCAAGTAGTTTAATAAAATTTAATTAATATCCCAAAAGGGATATTACAGTGGTATCAAAGTTTTCCTTTTCCTCTTTTCGTGTGGGTGATTTGTGGATGCAGGGAAAGAAGGAATTTCAGTTTTACAAAAGGAGGAATAAGGGAAACATGGATGAAGGGGCATTCACGCCGGATCAAGTGAAGTTCTTACATGAGTTGATGCAAGGGTGTGGACAAGAACTTCAAAAATCCATGAGTGAGCAAATGTCCAAGCTCATCAAGGATGCTTTGGGCAAAGATAAATCTACAAGCTCCAATGGAGAGAGCTCACATAAGGGAGGAGGTGGCTCTACAAGCCACACCTAAGTTTTTCAAAGATGTCTTCTTGCCTAAGGAGACCAATGGAGAAAGAGAAGAAGAAGAGCCCACTTTGGTAGAGCTAATTGATGCTCAAAGATTGGAGTATGGTTCTTTGAGCCAAGCCACAAGAGACATGTTGGGGTTTGATGAGTTTTGTGCCCTCAAGATGGGAAAGAAGTCAAAAAGATTCAATAAGCAACCACATAAGAACCTTCAACAAAGGTTGGGAAAGGTTTCACTCCCTAACTTTGATGGTTCTAATGCTATTACAGTAAGAGCTTGGTTGCAAAAGATGGAGACTTACTTCTCCCTCAATCCCATGCAAGAAGAAGAGGCCCTCAAATTTGTTACCCTTCACTTGGAGGGCATGGCACATGAGTGGTGGTTCCATGGTATGCACACCCAAGGTCATGATTTGATCCACACGATGGAAGAATTTAGTCAAAGGATCATGGAGAGGTTTGATAGGAAGGATCCGAAACTTCATTTTAGAGAGTTGGCTCAACTAAAACAATTGGGTAATGTTGATGAGTATGTGGCAGATTTTCAAAGAATTGCAGTTATGGTTTCCGATGTTAGTGAGAAGAGATTGGTTGTCCTCTTCACTGAAGGTTTGATGGAACCTCTAAAAGGTTTGGTAAGAGCTTTTAACCCTATGACTTTGCAAGATTGTATTACTAAAGCTCTAGATTTAGAATGTGCAGCTTATAGAGGGAATTATGGGCCTAAAGGCAACATTCTAATGTCTCACAACCGCTGTCCAAAAGTGGATTTAGAGGGCAGCCAAGGTCTGATTTACACAGCCCACAAAAGTGCAAGGAGGGCAGCCCCTTGGGTCATCAAAAGAGGCCCAAAAAGGCCCAATCAGCCCTATGTGCCACCACATAGAAATCAGCCCCAAAACAGTTCACAAAAGGATGAAAGGGATGAGCTAAGAAGAAGAGGATTGTGTTTTGATTGCAAGACTCCATGGGTAAGAGGTCACAATTGCAAAGGTAAAGGTCAAATCCATTACATTGAGATTATTGATTCAGATTTTGAGCTTAATTTTGATTTGGATGATGCTAACCATGAGACTAATGAAGAATTGGTTGAGCATGTGCAAGAGAATGAGGAAATGGAAAGTACTCTTGCCTCTCTTTCCGGTGTGCCCAAGTATCATGCATTTAGGGTGAAGGGCACCATTCAAGGGCAAAGAGTCATTACTTTGGTTGATAGTGGGGCCACCCACAATTTCATTGATGGAGGTTTGGTGAGGAAGATGGGTTTGGAAACCACGAATTGCAAAGCCTTCAAAGTGACTATAGCGGATGGGACTTCTCTTCCATGTTCTACAAAGATTGCACAACTACCTCTCATGCTTGGAAAGCACAAGGTAATTGATGATTTTTATGTTATTGATATTGGTGATATTGATCTTGTGTTGGGTGTTCAATGGTTGCATTCTTTAGGTGATTTCACACAAAACTACAAAACCATGGAGCTAAAATTCACTAAAGATGACAAGGAAATCATCCTAAAAGGCATGGCAAATGGTGCACCACAAGAGGTGTCCATGAAGAGGATGGAAAGAGCTTTTAGAAGGGGTCAAATTGAGTGGGCAGCCAGCTGTTATATCACAGTAAAATCAGAAAAATCAGAACAACAGTCATTAGAAGGTGAGTTACAAGCTCTTTTAGATAAGCATGTTCATGTTTTTGATGATTTACCACATGGGTTACCTCCCCATAGAGGGTTTGAGCATATTATAGAGTTAGAAAAGGACACTAAGCCTATTATGATCACTCCTTACCGCCACCCAAGAGTTTATAAGGAAGAGATTGAAAAGACCATTAAGGAGCTTCTTGATATGGGACACATAAGGCCTAGTTCTAGCCCATTTGCATCTTCCGTAGTTTTGGTCAAGAAAAAGATGGTACTATGAGGATGTGCATTGATTATAGAATGTTGAATAAGAAGACCATCAAAAATAGGTATCCCATCCTAGAATTGATGAGTTACATGGTGCTTCTTACTTTTCAAAAATAGATCTCAAATCCGGGTACCATCAAATAAGGGTAAGGGAAGAGGATGTGCACAAAACAACTTTTAGATGTCATTTTGGGCATTTTGAGTTTTTGGTTATGC
The DNA here is from genome assembly GCA_018340775.1 of Taxus wallichiana var. yunnanensis. Taxonomy (NCBI): domain Eukaryota; kingdom Viridiplantae; phylum Streptophyta; class Pinopsida; order Cupressales; family Taxaceae; genus Taxus; species Taxus wallichiana. Next base: position 82,382,610 of record CM031238.1, read on the forward strand.
CTTTTGGGTTAACTAATGCACCGGCTACTTTTCAATCTTGCATGAATCATGTGTTTAGCCAATATCTAAGAAAGTTTGTGCTAGTGTTCTTTGATGACATTCTTGTGTATAGCAAAACTTGGGAAGAGCATTTGACACATTTGGATTTGGTTTTATCTACTTTGGGACAACATTCTTTCTTTGCAAAAAAATCTAAGTGTGAATTTGGTTTGAAGGAAATTGGATATTTGGGGCATGTTATTAGTGCTAATGGTGTGCAAGTTGATAAACAGAAAATTGCAGCGATTATGGAGTGGCCTACTCCCACTTCTCTCACACAATTAAGGGGATTTTGTGGTCTTTGTAGCTATTATAGAAGGTTTGTTAAGGGGTTCTCACGATTTGCAGCTCCTTTGACAGATTTGACTAAGAAAGGGGCCTTCAAATGGTCCAAACCAGCCCAAGAAGCATTTGAAAAATTGAAGGAGGTAATGTGTTCTTGCCCGGTTCTTGCAATTCCAGATTTTTCTAAACCTTTTGTGGTAGAATGTGATGCTTCGGGTGAGGGAATAGGGGTTGTCCTAATGCAAGATAAACACCCCATTGTTTTTGAAAGTAGAAAATTGAAAGATCATGAAAGGGGATATAGTGTGTATGATAAGGAAATGTTGGCAATCATGCATGCTTTGAGTAAGTTTAGACAATATTTGGTATGTGGGAAGTTTGTTATTAAATCTGATCATAATAGCTTGTGGTTTTCCTTAACCAAAGAGAATTGAATGATGCAAGAAATGGGTAAGTAAAGTGCAAGCTTTTGACTTTGACATTGAATATGTGAAAGGAAAAATAATATAGTTGCAGATGCACTATCTAGAAGGCCTTATGAGATGGAAAAGAAAGTGGACCAGCCATGTGCTCAATTGCTTGAGGGCAAGCAATTTTGGGAAGGGAGGACTGTAATGTCCCCTTTTTCAAACAAAAATTAATTAATAATGGTTGGTATCCTTTAATCCATTCCCCTTGGATTAAAGGAAATTAAAATAGGGGAAATTTGATTTGCACATGTGGATTTAAAAATTAAAATATATTTTTTTATTGTGCAAGTCAAAAATTAAAATAGAAAGAAGAAATCGATTTACCTTGGGCCAATTAATGATCTTTGGAGGTAAATTAATTAAATAAGAGGCAAGTCGAATTCCTTGGGATTATTTAATTATTATTATTTGGAATAAATCGACTTATTTTGGCATGGGTCGATTCATGTGGGCATTATTTGATATATTTAATTTCCCATGCATTTAATATTTGCTTTTGAGTGTGACTTCCAGGCAATTTTTAAAATAAAGATTCTCTCCTAGAAGGTGGCGCAAAAAAGGAAGAAAGCTTTGGAGAATGAGCAAGGAATATCTATAAAAGAAGATGAGGGCACCCATTTTTTGCATGTTTATGGTTATTATACTTATCTTCATGCTTGAAGAGGGATGAATGCCCACTAGTGATCAAAAACAAAAGGTGTTCATATCACGGTGATAAAATTAAAACCTCAAAATATCAATCCTAAACCTTACTGACATTCCACAAAAACCAAAACATTCATCAAAAACACAAAATAAAAAATAGGTTAATCGTCGATGATTCATGTTAGTTGTCGACGATTTCACCTCAATCATTAGCGATTAGATGAATGTTAGCAATCCCCGCCAAACCATTCATGTTCCCCAACACAAAACCAATTTATCAAATTTACAAAAAAATCACAAAAACTAAATAAATATGAATTGAAGGCTTACCTCAGCTACACAGGGTTTCCTCTTTCACTCGATTACGACATCAAGTCACGCTCACTCATCACAAAAACATGTTTTTTCTCTTTGACATAGTCACTTTCAAAACACAATCACAAATGGTGAAAATAAAACAAACAATGCCATGTTATTTAACCCCTTTTCCACATAATCCAATTGTTAGTGATTGCATCAATCGTCGGTGATTAACCCTAATTGACAATTATCCTATTTTTTTGTTTTTATCCACATTGCCTACAAAAAAACAAGCCATTTTCACTTTTTCACACAAGTGTGCTATGTTTCCAAAAGGTCTTAGCCTTCAAAGTCTCTGAACAAATCAACACAATCAAAAATTTGGGAATTACCATTCATCTATGGGAGACGAGCTCTTTGGCCCCCATCTCTTGGTTTTCCCCATCTCTCAAACTATACAGTAAGAATCATATGTATGTAGGTGTTGAGTGCTTTGGCCACCCCGAAAATTAACTCCCAGCATTTTCTTTCGCACCCTCTTGATTTGAGCAAGCCCTTTTTGAAACACAAATACATTGGTGTTCATGGTATTGCGCACTGATGAGACTCACCCATGCCTGACACAACTTTCCTTCATCATTTTTGTCTAGCAATTTGCCAAAAATTTCCAGACAAAAAGGGGAAAATGTAGACACCAAAAATTTACATTCTCCTCGGCTTAAGATCATTTATGACCAAAGATGACTCATTTATGACACTTCACGATATCATCCTTTTGGCCACCTTCAATTAATTCATGCCCCTCACACCCCTCACGTGCCTAAAGTCTAAAATAATTATTTAATCAATTAAAATAAATATTCCCCCTCACACCTCACTAACCACCTCACCGCCTCTAAAACTACCTCCTAAAAATCACTATCTTGTTCTAACTAACTAACTTAAAAATCACTAACTAACTAAATCTTCTAAAAAGATAACCCCTATCTAAACCTAGTCTTTTTGCTTTTTTACCCGAAATATGCCATATCTAGTTGAGAATGGGAGAAAATCATCTGTCTAACTAACTTAGTTAGTATTTTCCAATCATTTGGTAATTTTCCCGATCTTCGGCGATCTATAAATATGTGTATTCATACCTCTTTTGGGGAATCATTCTCACGTTTTCACATGTACATTCTACCTCGCTTTCAATGTATCGAGAGATAAAGGAATATTACAATAGCTCTCACCAATGCCACGTTGCTCCAGTAGTCAAATTGATTGCCAAATCACTCGTTATCATTATCAATTCAGCCCTTTCCATCCATCCACTAAAATGTTTCGTTATACAAGGTAAATCTATTTATTTCAATCATTTTAGGTGCTAATTGCAAGTAACATTCATTTACGTGTTATTATTATATTGACAAAGCTCTAAATTCATTTTAATCCATAGTTTAATCAAGATTTTATCCCTATTTTAATAAATTGTTATAAATTACAAAGAATTGCTAACATTTGCCTTGATCTTTGGCTTGACAATTTTCTTGAATCGTCGATGATTCTTGTACATATTTGCTTTTTTATATTCTTCCTAATTTTCATAACTCTTTATGCTTTTTCATGTTTTTGTTAACTCTTTGTCAAGTATGGCAATTTGAGGATGGCATTAGGTGGTAATAATTACCCTACAGCTGACATTGGTGTTTTCCCTATCATTCGACATCCACTCTATTGGGAACAATATGAGCTCCTTAGTGAGCTTGAGCTTTGTGCAATCCAAAACACACCCTTCAACCATCTAAAGGCTATCTTCGCAACAACTCAGTGCATCATGAGGCTACTGAAGCATTCGGGGACGCATACAACGAAGCCATAAGACTCCATACAGATCTAGCACAATACGAGTACAATTTTGAGACTGGCTTAGACTTATCAAAAGACCTCAACATAGCACCTGAAGTTGAAGACCACAACCACATCAACATATCTAGCACCAACACTACACTTGCTCACCTTTTTAACATCCCAGAGGAGTCCTTTGACTTCTTTATCGAGGACTACATTTATATCCCTGATTCTAACACCACTTTGTGGGAGAAGAAGAAATAATTGATCTGTAGCATCTAACGTGTCGAAAATCTCTACAGTTAAAGTCGACTTATGGATTTAGATCATATCAAAATTAACTATATGTATATCTAATCTAAATAAGTGATAATCACATTTCCATCTTATCGCCTTGTAGCTCAATCATAAATATCAATAAAAGCTTACGTATTTCTAAGCAATAACATTCTCTTGTTTAAAGTGTGATTTGTAGGCTTGTTCACGGGAAAGAAGCTTTGATCCATTGTTTTCATGGTGCGCATGATAAAATATAATCCATATTGCGGGTATCCTAGAAACCCCACCATATCGAGGTCAAGCTTGGTTGTTACCCCTTGAAATAATCAAGAAAACTAAAGGTAAAATTATGCTCGATAGATATACCTCTTTACATCAGTTTCTATCAAAACAACAAAATATGTTGGGAAGAGTTGACAAAAGTTGTGGAAAACATCGAGATATAGACATTTAAAAGCTTTTGAAAATAAATTAGCACAATGGTTTTAGATTTGAGGGAATATTTGGTTGCAACCATGGTAAATATTGAAAAGATAGTCTTCTATTACAAAATGTTGTGTCCTATTTGACTTGAGATAGTCCGGTTTGAGGCAAACCATTTAGAAACTAACTAGAGATTTTTGTGTAAAATAAATTCATGATAGTGTATTGAGGAAGCATAGAAAGAGGGATTTTTCAAAGTGATTATATTGGTACTTGACAAGATGTATTCAAATGAAAATTGGATGGGTAGTAGTAGAGAGAAGAGGTAGAGATGATCGAGAAAATTAAGAGAATGGTAATTACGTGCTCTCAAGGATAGAGAGTTTTTGTTAGAGTAGGTATTTACCTTAGCTCATGTTCACCTAGGTGCATTATTTACCTTTATTGTATTTATCCTCACCCACTTATGTGTGTGGATATTTCTTTTATTTATTTAGATATTAGGAGATATTATCTAGTTGTTAGGTATAGTTCTTTCCTTGATCTATGGTATTGACTAGTTCTTTCCTAGATCTATGGAATTGACTAGATCTTTGATGTCTATTTCTCTCATAAATCTATGGACTTGACTAGTTCTTTCCATTTTGCAAACATTTTTTAGCCCTTGGTCATATGGTATGGTCGTATGAGGGCTTAAGCTTGTGATTCCTACTAGTAGGTGCTTAACTCCAGCCCCCTTTCATTTTATTTGTGTGGTGAAAGCAAGAGAATTTTATTTTGTTTTAGTGGCAACTAAAATAAATAGTAGAGCATAATATTGAAAAGCTTGTAACTTTTGATCGGTAACTCGGTTTTGAGTGTCGTTTTTGCAAAAGCACTTGTTTTTCCGTGCTCTTTCCATTGGAAATATTTATTTTGATAATTTCACTATAATTATAAAGTGTCATATTGTAACACGCACTCATTATAAAGTGCCAAAAATGGGGGCTCTTGGTGCATTGTTTGGGGTCTTGTTGCATTGCTTGGTTCTTACATTTATTTTGGTGATTTTTTTAGGATGACATCTACTTCTGCATTAGATCATGTTGAGCCATTAACAACACATAATTACCACACATGGAAACCAAGAATGGAAACAATAATTAAGCAGAAAGGATTATGGGCTTTAACTTCTTCAGAACAACCAAGTATTCACTAGAGAATATGAGAAATTTCAGTACCAGTGCAAATTTGATGAGTGTATGGGTTTGATAGGAACTTATGTAAGTGACATTCTTTTGTTTCATTTGGAAAAATGTGACTCTCCTTTCAAAATATGGGAGAAATTAGAGGATTTATTTGGTAAGGTGGATCATATGAGAGCCATGCAACTTGAAATTGAGATCACCTCTCTTAATCCTGAAGATTTTCTAACAATTATAGACTATCTTACCAAGTTCAAGCATTTGTTGACACAGTTGAAGGGGAGTGGAAGAGATAAGAAAGATGAAGAGTGTGTTTACTTGATTCTATCTAAGTTGAGAGGACCATTTCAAATATTTTCTTCTACATTTTCTCTAGCATGGATGTCTTAGGTGACACATTTAAAATGCCTACGACTTAGAAACATTTTGTGAAAGACTTACTCGGGGAAGAATCCAAATTGGTCTTCCATCTCTCAAAAGGCATTAGTTGCATCTAATCCTAAGGGCAAGGGAAAACCAAACAGTAAAACCAAATCCACCCCTTCTCCATCTCAAAATGCTCCTAAACCCAAAGAAAACAACTCAAAACCCAAGGAGTCTTATAAATCCAAGAATAAGTCTTGTTGTTCATGCTCTTTTTGTGGGGGTAGTAATCATGAAGAACATAGGTGTTATGAGCGAAGGCAAGCCTTAGAGGATGCAGTCAAGAAACACAAAATTTCTATCTCTACTCCACCTCCTTCTAATCAAGCATGGAAAAGCACTTAATGTGGTTGGGATATCTCGGTCACCACTTACAGATAGTTGGGTTATAGATTCTGGTGCTTCTCATCACATGACTTCTTCTAAGGAGTCTTTTGTTTCTCTAAGTTTGAGTTCTACTTCCAAAATTGAGGTTGGAGATTCTTCCTTTCTTTCTGTTAAAGGAAAAGGTGATATACAACTTAATGGTGGCGATATCAAGATGCACTATATGTTCCTAAAATCACTACAAATTTACTTTTTGTGTATCAAATTTGTCATTCTGGTCAAGGGAAAACAGTGACTTTTACACCACATGGGGTAGAAGTACGAACTTTGTTGGAGCCAAATTCACTTGTTTCTCAGGGTATTGTTGATCATAGTTCTAGACTATATCACTTTGAGGGTTTTGATGACACTTCCTTTATAGGGACAGGATTGGTTTCTCATGCAGATTTAGAGAGTAAGCTTTGGCATGAAAGATTTGGACATCTTAATTACAGATATTTGAAGGAGTTGAGCACTCATGGTATGGTAGATGGTCTTCCTAGAGTTTCTAGTCTTGAGGGAGTTTTCTCTAGTTGTGCATTAGGGAAACAACACCAAGATCCATTTCCTAAGAATTTGTCTAAGAGAGTTTCTTCACCACTTGAGCTTGTGCATAGTGACTTGATGGTTTTTCCTACCCCTCTTTCAATGGAGCTAAGTATGCACTTACGTTTATTGATAATTTCTTGAGGCATACTTGGGTTTATTTTCTCAAGTACAAAAGTGATGTTTTTTCACACTTCAAAGTCTTCAAGGCTTTGATCAAGAAACAATCTTCTAGTTGCATAAAGAACCTTTTTGATAATGGGGAGTACTTCAGCAATGAGTTTTCTAAATTTTTGGCAACTCAAGGCATTATTCACTGAATTTTATTCCTCATAATCCACAACATAATGGCTTAGCAGAAAGGAAGAATAGAACTTTGAAGGAAATGGCTAATTGTATGATGCATTCTAGAGATTTACCTCCTATCTACTAGGTAGAAACAGTTAATTGTGCTAACTATATTCAGAATCGCATACCACACAGAGCACTTGAGCATTTGACTCCAAAGGAATCTTGGTCCAACACTAAGCCGATGTCTCATTTTTCAAGTCTTTGGGAGCCATGCTTGGGCCTTTGTGCCAAAGAAGAAAAGGAAAGCTTTGTATAAGAAGAGTAAACCCTTGATCTTTGTAGGATATTGTGAGGACATGAGAGCTTATTGTCTTTTAGATCCTGATACACATGATGTTCTTTTTCGAACACATGTTTAGTTTGATGAGCATTTCACTCCTCATGATTCTTCATCTTCTTCCATTCCTTCTTCTTCATCATCTCATCTTGAGGATCCTTTCTTTGAGGAGATTGATGAGGAGGTTATAGATGCCATTAAGGATCCTATTCCCACTGATGTTGTCACTATGCCTAAGTGGGCTCATACTACATTTTCTGAGGTAGCACCTTTCATAGAGTATCTTCCACCCACTAGGCATCATCATGCACATTCTACATGGTTCTGGACTTTTGTGTCAGGCAGTTTTTGAGGATCCACAATCTTTTTCAAAGGCTCATGGGATACCGGAGTGGGATGATGCGATGACAAGCTGAGTATTCTTCTTTGATGAAGAATCATACTTGGGATTTGGTATCTCTTCCTAAAGGAAGAAAGATGGTTAGGTGTAAGTGGGTATACCGAACCAAATACACAGTTGATGGGTCCATTGACAAGTATAAGGCTTGTCTTGTTGCAAAGGGTTTTTCACAAGTCGAAGGTATTGATTACTCTGAGACTTTTGCACCCATTGCCAAGATGGATTCTATACGCCTTGTACTTGTTATTGTTGCATCACAGGGTGGCCCGTATACCAAATGGACGTGAAGAGTGCCTTCTTACATGGAGATCTACAAGAGGAAATATATATGGAGCAGCCAGTTGGATTTGTTCAGGATTCTTCTCTTGTTTGTAGGCTCCGAAGGTCTCTCTACGGTCTCAAACAAGCCCCTCGGGCTTGGTATGAGAAGATGGATTCTTTTCTTCTATCTATTGGTTTTGTTCATTGCCACTCTGATCATATAGTGTATCTCTAGCATGTTGGTGAGGATATTGTGATACTTGTCTTGTATGTTGATGATCTGTTACTTACTTGGCGCGCACTTATTCCCACATTCAAGAGTATTTAGAGGGCTCTTTCTACATAGTTTGACATGACAGATCTTGGGCTATTGCATTATTTCCTTGGTTGCAAATTTCTCAAACAGATTCAAGGATTCATTTGAGTCAGCAAAAGTACACCCATGATCTTCTTAGGCACTTTGATATGGCTGATTGCAAGCCAAGTCCATCTCCTTTTCGGTCAAGGTTACTCTTACATCCACATGTACCACACCACTTTGTGATCCTACGTTGTATAGGAAGTTGGTTGGGAGTCTCATGTACTTGACCCATACTCGCCCGATATTTCATTTGCAGTGGGTCTTGTATCTCGGTTTGGACATTCTCCTCATAGTAGTCATTGGCGAGTGCTATTAAAAGGATTTTGCGCTATTTACTGAGGCACTTCCCACTTTAGCCTACACTACACAGGGGTTCTATTCGGTTGGTTGGGTATCTGATTTAGATTGGGCAGGTTCTATTGATGACGGGCATTCTACTTTGGCTATTTTTGTCTTGGTTCTTCTCCAATTGCTTGGGCATGCAAAAAGCAACATGCTATTGCACTTTCATCTTCCGAGGTAGAGTATAGGGCAGCGATTCATGATGAGTCAAGGATTCTTTAGCTTCACCATTTATTGATGAGAGTTTGGATTCCCACAGGATTCACCGACTGTACTTTGGTGTGACAAACAAAGTGCAATTCACATTTCGCAACCTAGTTGAGCACCAGCGGACCAAGCATATCGAGATACACATCCACTTCATTCGGCAGCACATTTAGGATGGAGTTCTTTACTTGGAGTACCTTCCGAATCAACAGTAGGTTGCAAAAATCTTTACGAAACCTTTTGCATCACCTCACTACCTTGAGTTGCGTGGAATGCTTGGTGTTTGGAAGTTGTTCTTGGGAGGTGTTCGTGATAACATCTTCCTTCTTCTACTTCTCTTTCCTTATAAAGAGCTTCTTTCCTTCTTTTGGTTCGAGATTTCTTCATCGATATTTTATACATGAGTACCTCATCGAGCCTAGTTGTCGGGACTCATCTTTGTGGACATGCCACTTCTATTTGGCCCCTAACTTCACTTGAGGGGGTGTTAGAGTAGGTATTTACCTTATCTCATATTCACCTAGGTACATTATTTACCTTTATTGTATTTATCCTCACCCACTTATGTGTGTGGATATTTCTTTTTTTTATTTAGATATTAGGAGATATTATATAGTTATTAGGTATAGTTCTTTCCTTGATCTATGGTATTGACTAGTTCTTTCATATATCTATGGTATTGACTAGATCCTTGATGTCTAGTTCTCTCATAAATCTATGGACTTGACTAGTTCTTTGATGATTAGTTCTTTCCATGATTTATGGCTTGATCTACGACCTTGACTAGTTATTAGATTGTTATTCCTTGCCTATATAAGCAAGGACCATTCTCATTGTATTTCATTGAGTTCCATAATAATATATGATATTGCTTTACTCATTTGTTTGCAAAGGTTTTGTGTAAAGTTATTACGGCTAATTGCTTTCATCTTATTGATCATGGTGTTTGATTAGCATCTCGTATTCTTGGCTTAGTACGATCTGGTTATCGTTCCTTTTAGTTTTGACAATGAAGTTTATGTTCATGGAAAAGAAAGAAAAGGAGGTGGAGTAGCAGAAAATGAAGAAGCAAAAGAAAAATATTATGAATACCATCAAATACTTGAAATACATGATTATGAGAACAAAGATTTCTCAACACCATATAGAAGAAAATGTGAGGATAACGGTGGAATGGTTAACACCATGCTTAACTAGGATGAAGAGATAGAGTTTATTGGATTAGGAAGGCCTTTTAAGAGATGAAACAAGATCTTGTTGCACAAGTGTTTTCTATTATTGAGAAGACAGGTAGAAGGATGTCCATTGAAAATGAATTTAATGTCTAGAGACAGTGAATTTGAAGATGTTCATCATGTTGCAATAATTACTTCTATAGATAAAGATGATGAATGTGAGAAGAAAAAAATAAGAGGAAGAGGTTATTGTGAGTCAAAGTGGATTTCTTCACAAGGAGAGGAGAAGTCCAAATATATTTACACATGGAATGCATTATATGCCTATAGAGATGAAGAGTAGGAGTGTGATCTAATACAAGAAAAGTGATAAGAGAGATAATTGATATTAGTATCAACTCTCATATGTGAAGGAAATTAAGAGGGTGTAGTTGCAGCACTATTGGTGAAGGTCCCAATGAGAATTCTTAATTCCCATTAAATTATTTTTGTTGACTCATATACAACAACACTTGTGGAGGAGAATGGAGAAGATATTATTGCATTAAAACTTTAGAGAAATCATTTGAATGAAGTGCAAATTACTCAAGACAAGAGAGATACTCATAAATGAGGGAAAAGAAAAATAGAAATGAAGTTAATGGCTTGAGGATAAGAGCATGCCAAAGGATTTTGCAATAGAAAGATGGTGGAAAGAGGATAATCTTGCCACAAGTGTTGATGAGGTGAAGAAGAGGATAGGCTCTCAAATTTTTATAATGCAACAAGAAATGAAGCAAGTGCAAGAAGGTTCAAAGGAGAGTTAGTAAACATACCTAAGCCATTCAAGTGACATGTGGAGGAGTTATAGAAATTGATTTTGAAATCAGCTCATACATATGAAGCAAAGGGAAAAATTGCAGTAGAGGTGTCATTGAAGGAGGTACCTATATGGACTTTTGAGTCCCATAACTTTAATTTATTTTTTCTTTGATTGCTATGAATGTAGGCATATAGGAAGGGAAGAAGAAATTCATTTTGGAGATGACTCATAAAATTGTGGAAGTGAAAGAGCATGATGGTGATGTCTCGAAAGAGATCTTGATGGAAAAAATTGAATGCAAACATTAGAAGGCTCTCTGATCATCGTGAAAATTAAAAAAAAAAGAAGAAAATGGAAAGTGAGAAAGTACAATATATCTATTAAAGACAAGGAACCAAAGAGTATACTTTCGTGGAGGTAGATCACAAAGGAAGTAATACATGTCATTGAACTAGGAGGCTCAATTTTTTTTTTTCAAGGGGAGAGTGATGCATGAGATGAAACAAAGTGAAATTTAGTAAGATCAATCAATACATCACTCCAAGTACTTAAAAAGTGTAGGGAATTAGTTTACTCATGAGAGAATATATGTATAATTTCTATGTGAGAAAATTCAAGAATAACTTACAAATTTTGGAAGTTTGTTATCCTATTAATGGAAGTTGTTTTAGTTTCCTTATTTTGGAGATAATTTGGTACTTTAACATATATAAATAACAATCAAGTATGAAAGGGGTTCGTAAGTTTTGATTTGGTATTGGATTTGAGGCCATGGTTGGGAGGCTTGTTCATCAAGATCAATCAAAATATGTTCTCTCGCAAAAGCTTCAATGTATACCTTGGGTGGGAGATACCTCAAACTACTGAGGAAGATATGTGTAACATTGGTTGGTGCTTCACAAATCAAGTGAAGATTTTGCATGGATAATAAAAACACATTTTAGTATACCATAAAATCCCAAAAGATACCATAGGATAATATTGAATATGCAAAGGCATAAGCGGAGTGGTACTATAAGATGTGTACGACATCATATAGAGCTTCATGGTAGTACAAGGATGATTATCAAGGTAATATAAGTTTTTGTGGGTGACACAAGGTTAAGAAACATATCACAAGTGATAATGGAGACATATAGAATGAAATAAGGAAAAAGATTATAAGTCTTTTGCATAACTAAACAATGTTGGCTTTATAACATTAAGCATGAAAGCGCTTATTTAAGAAACCCGCCAAAGGTTGTAAGTATTTGGTTTATAGTTTATATTTGAAATATAAGCATGATAGATCCCAAAGTGGGTTGGCTTTAATAGTGGATGATGACCACCCACCTTGTATATAACAAGGTGATCTCATTAGAGATCTGTTACACAATGTGTGACATATGAATGTGAGCTATATGAGTGAGAAGATTATAGATACATGATGCAAATGGTGAAAAACACATGAGGGAATGTATGAGGTAGTTTGTAATCCCTTGAAGGTATAACTACAAGTGAATATCTGGAACTAGTGGGAGTGTTGGGTGAAATTGAATTCTCAATAAAGATAAGTGATTTTCAGTGGGTTTTTTACCTTCCAAGGTTTTCCCACTTATATCTTGTGTCACTATGTTCATTTACTTTCAATTTTATGTTGTTTACATTTTGTAATCTACAATATAAACATCTTAATCTATGTTTTAATTACTGCACTTCATAAACTATAATCTTCAAGCAATTTATGTTGTGGATCTATAATTTGTAACATTATTTATCCCTTAAATTTCCTAACATGGTATCAGAGCTTGTGTTTATGCTTGTGCAGGATAGATTTGGATGTTTTTGATTTACAGGTGTGAAGAAACTTGAAGATTTTCAAATCTACAAAACCCTAGCTTGCTTCGCATCTTGATTCAAGTTTATAAGGTTCAAAATCCAAATTCATGCTAAAATAATTTGAATTTAGATGATCGAAGTGTTAGATCGGTTTAGAGAGATTAGATCTTGCTTATGCCTTTGTTTCTATTCTCCACATCTATTTTTGTGCTTGGATCTACGAGTTTTTCACCATCTACGTGTAGACACCAATTTTGGTACCCTTGTCCCCCATCCGTGTTCACTCCCTTTTATCGTCATTTTGCATATTTATATTCCCTTCCTATTTAAATTTCTATTTCCCTCCTACATCCCATTTATTTCCTCTAAATCCCTTTTTCTCTACCCTAATCCCATGTCAATCCTTCCATTATTTATATTCCCTAATCCATCCCTAATCCCATTTAATTACTCATGAACCCATCCCTTATCATAATTAATCCCATAAATACCCCCATTTATGGTCCCTAGATTCCACTTACACCCATTTAATATCCCCTTATCCTCCCACTACCATTTATTCCCCCTCATGCATCATTAACTCACCCAAAATGGTTAACCCCCAACTTTAGACCATTTAAGCCCCTCCCCCATTTTCAAGATTCTCATCACCTCCACCACCCAAGTGGACCATCTGTTAGAGTCATCGACGACCCATCTATGTCGTCGTTAACCCTATTAATATACCTCCACCCCTCCTCTCAAACAACTGAAATTTTTGGATTTATGGCTATCTTGTAAGCTTGGTATGCTCTCTCTTCCTTTTGTGATCAGTCATCACCCATTTGGAGCTTTCTTAGATCCTTTGCATGTCATCCATGGAGAATTGAAGATTCAAATCTTGTTTAGCATCATTCCATTGTTTCATCACCTCACCCTTGTAGGTCTGTTGGAACTCTGCCCGCATCACCCTTATCTAATCTTCTTTAAATCCCCATTTCCATCTATTTAGCTCATCAATGTACTTACTTTATCCCAGTCATAAATCGGACCCAATCCAGTCACCTTCGGCCGGATTAGTATCATCATCGATCTACCTCCCTTTACATCACTTTTGTCTCCTCACCATCTTGAAATCATACCTAGCATCTTGATATTAGACCCAGATATTTTTCTACATATCTTTTGACCAACTCTGCATCGGTTGCCATTGATCATACCCGGATCAGTCTCGGAGTTGTTGTCGGCTGATCGGGTTTCATTTTGTTTATCAATATTTACAATATCACATGTTTATTTCAACATATCTTAGATCACGGTTATTTGCATCCACCTTATCCATTATCACTTATTATATCTTTTATCAAATTGTCTTGATAAAAGAAATTAATTTCAAGGCTCGGGAAGCTTTGGAAATAATTATATAAATTTTCATTTCATTCCCAACGTTAGAGCCTTCTTCTCAAATTTCATGTAAATGCTACTACCATTACCATTTTTATGTTTCCTAGTGTTGTGAGAAGATAAATGCCATAGAATTTGGAGATTGTATTGATTAAGACAATCGAAATCATGTATGTTATTTGAAATGTAATTAATTTCTTTGTATATATCAATGCAAGGAGACCACGATGATGGCTGAACCGTTTCCAAGAATCTTGAATTTAGGAAGTCCTATCACCAATGAATTTGGAAATGTCCTACCTAATGTACTCTTTACTCTTAAAGATTGTTTTGGAAGGCACTTATTTCTATATAGAAAAAGGCGCCTTTATTTTCTATATAGAGTGTTTATTACAATTTGCTGGCGTTCTCCTATGGGAAAGGCCTTTGCGGACGTTTCTCGAGTGTATTAAATTTGACGGCCTTGCAAACGTTTTTCCAAACCGTTTAATTTTGACTCGACTTTTAATTGTTTTTTCTGTTTTTATTGTGTAATGATTGTCGACATAAGCTGCCGAGATGATTCATTCTTTCTAAATTCTCACGAAATTTCCCGAACCCTGTAAATTCGGCAAAGACATTCATTTAGTAACAACCGATTTGTAGGTTAAAATGTTAGGGTTCTGATTTATCTCCTTTTGCAAGTTGGATGGGAGAAAACCATTGTTGTAACTTTGACCGGGTGTCTATTGGTTCATACAAACATAATTGTGTGTTGTTGAAGGCATGTCATTGAGCTTTCCATATATTTGATAAGGTTTTGTGGATCGGGTTAAGCGATCGGAGGTCAATCAAGGAAGGATAGGAGTTTTAACAGAATGTTATTGGCGGAGTTTCAAGCCAAGCTCCACATCTTTTTCCAGTATCCTTCCTACCCGTGCAAAAATAGGAGTTGTAGAAAAAGCTATGGACGTCCATCAAAGTATAATGAAAATTGGTTACAAAATGGGCTTGTTGAAAAGATTGTTGAAGTTTTTAAGCAAATGCAATTGTCAATTTTAACTCCAAACTCCACAACCTTTGCCAACATCCTCCCGGCTGTGCCAAAGCAGGAGCTTTAGAGCGAGTGCGGACATTCACCGCAACATAATTGAAAGTGAATTTTTATCAAATGTTGTAATTCTGAAATGCCACAGTAGATATGTATGCAAAATTGGCTTCATCTCTCGATGATGTGGGTTTGGATCTTGACAACTACATGGTGTTTGTGAACATTGAACAACGAGCCCTAACATTTCCCGGGGAGTGCATGGGCATCTTACCAATAGGCCTAAAGAGATTGGAGGCGGGTGACCGGGGTCACATGTTTGGCTATGCCATAG
Source organism: Taxus wallichiana var. yunnanensis (assembly GCA_018340775.1). Lineage (NCBI taxonomy): Eukaryota > Viridiplantae > Streptophyta > Pinopsida > Cupressales > Taxaceae > Taxus > Taxus wallichiana. The sequence goes on from CM031238.1 coordinate 82,398,138, forward strand.
ATGAGACTCTGAGCTCATGCCCTCACTCATGTTCTATCTACAAAGCTCGAGTGCCAAGCTTACTAAGGTCAAAAATAATGGTATTTTCCCCTGTTGAGGCCCAATGGTAAAACCCAAGTCACCATTGAGTACAAAAATGAAGGAGAATCCATGGTTCTGAATGGGTGCACATTGTTCTCATATCCACTCAGCATGATGAGACTGTCACCAATACCATGACCAATTTACTCATCTCTGTAGGCAAGGGGCCTTCTAATAAATTCCATGACAAATTGAAATAGAAATGCAAGTTGGAAAGAGTGGCTTACTGCCATGGTATCTTTCCCTTTAGTCTATTGTGAGACAGTCAAGAAGTTCCAAATTTTTGCAATCCCGAGGGCCAAATCAGGTAGCTATGCTTTGTGATAAGCCGAATGTGATTAAGAAAAATCCAGCTAGGCCTGAAAATAATCCCCAAAGCGTGTGGATGTCGGTCTCGGTGATGTGCTAATGACTTCTCATAACATAATCATTTTAATCACCATGTGGGATGTCCCCATGAGACTTTTGTTTACCATGTAATCATAAAAAACAAGATTTCCATGTGGAGAAAGCAAATATCCATGCGAGACTCCCAAGATCCCGATGCTTGATGCTTCCAAGTTGTTTCCAACTTAGTTTTAAATTCATGCAAGCTTTGTATGTGGTATTTGTAGAGAGTATCTTTACAACAATTGGCTTACAATTCTTTAGAACACATTTATAAATAGTGCTTGTAGCACCATGCCAATATATTTCTCATTTAGATTTTTGTGATTCTCATTATGTCATCGATGTACTCTTTGTATTACAAAGTCCGGTGGTGATGTGAGTCATCTTTGTGATGGAATTCATCTATGAGATCGATTAATTGTTCCATAATAGACATTAACTAGATGATTACAAAAGCGAGACTAAGATTTTTTGAGTCACTGTGAAGCTAAGGCCATAATCGACAACCATCCCTAATATACTGATGATAGATAGATTTTTTCCTTGATAAATTTTGCAACCATTTGAAGATTGTTAAGTGAAATCGACCATATTTTACAATGCTAAAACTTCCCATGCACCTTTGAAACATTTCCTTGGCACTTGACATTTGCCATCAAAACTAGTGAGATATGTGAAGTGCTAAAAGTACGACTCAATTTTTTTGAAAAAGCTAATCAGACAATCAATAATCTCAAGGAAAGGAAATCAAGATCAAAATAGAAAATACACAATAGTACTGTCTTGGGTTTTCTAATCAAGCATTAAGAGAAAATACGTAGAGAATGCGATTAGCACACCTTGAACCCGACTAAATTTGGTATTAATATCTCTGCACAACTTTAGATCTCATAACATTTTCACAAATGCATGATCTCCTTCTTGGAGATTTAGGATCATCTAAGATGATATATATTATCTTCCAAACTTGTGGAACCTCTTAATATACCTCGAGATTAGCCAATGTATGTCATCATTCCCCATTTTCAAGGATCAAGTAAACTAGATACCTCTTTGTTTACTTCGAGAGAGGACATGTCATGTAAGATTGTTGAAAGATAAATTTACATGGTGAAGCACTTCAGGTTTTGAGAGATTAGGTATTGTACCTAACAAGGAGTTTGAAGAAAGGTCCAAATGTATCCTTTGAATTTTTTTGCTTCTTGCAGAATTTTCTTTTGCTTAAGATAAAATCCATTGTTTTTGTAAGAACTTTTATGGCTTGGAATTGTTTGTTTTGCATCGTATTTTTGTTTTTTCCCAAGACAGTTCCTTATGATGATTTTTATAGAGTGATGCCTTCAAAATTGACTTTTAGGGCATCTTTTTAATTATATGGAAAGTCTTCACACTATGGAGTAGGTGGATGTTGTAGCATTTCATTAATAATATCTAATGAATGATGTTCCTGTGTTATTTTATATCAGCACATTGATCATTGTTTTTACATGTGAAAATATGGAATTTAATTTACTTTTCTTGAAAGTTTGTGGTAATTTAATTGTCTGGACCGCTTTGAGAGGCTTCTTCGGGCTTCTACAAATATGATGTAGAAAAATGAAAGGCTTGACTCTTGAAACACAAGAAAAACATATTGATTGGTTTGGCCAAACTTGAGTGACAAATTTTTACAACTTACAAGAGGATTTGGGCGATGAAGGACATGGGGATGGATGCATATATTCTTCTATTTCTGGTCATGGATATTACCATGTGATCCTCAATTTCTTTTCCTTAGTATAACATTAATTAGTGCTTCCTTTCCTTAACATGATTCATTATTATTTTTCACCTTCACTCTATTTTTGGTTTAGGTCTCTGCTCGACATTTTGAAATCATTTTATATTCCACTCAAATGTTTTCATCTTTTCCATGTCTCGAATCTCATAATATATATCCATTTGATACGAGCCTCACATATGTACTAAAATGGTTTTTGAGGAGGTTGTGTCATATAAAAGTGTTTCCGACCATAGAGCGAGACAAAGTTTTGAATTCCTTCTGTTATGCTTATGTGGATGCGAAGATTGATTTATTTGATTGTAAACCTAACAAGCATTGTGATGGCCACTGGTGGGCTATGTGTTTAATTCCTTGTTTAATTTGTTGCAGTCATTACTATCAACTAAAAATTCATATTCCACACATACAAATGGCACATCTCCACACCTATAATGAAACGATGCAATGACCCCTGCATTGTCTTCAAAAAAAGGCTAAAATTGCACTGAAAATTCCAATTAAAGGTAAATATTTAGGAGTCAGTATTTGTAATTCACTTGTTAATTTACAGAAGCGAGAAATCATGACACATATTTTGCTCATCTCGAAAGAACCCTAAACTCTTCCTTTAAAATCCATTGAATAGCTTGGTAGTTTGTTCCATGGAATAGAAGATGGGTGGGACTAATGCGATTCTCGAGTCTCTAAAAATTTGATATGTGATTTCAGGAAACACACCTTTTCAATCTTGATCACAACCGGAAGAATATCATGTTATTGTTAGATGAATTTTTGGTTCGGTCTCTAACCTACATTTGCTTAAAGGCTTTAGTAGGATAATTCTTCTTCGAATCGAGAATAAGATCGAATGAAATAAGCAACATACATGCAAATATTTGGCATCTGTCTCGGTTTCATAATTAAGCTCTATGATTGATACCCCAAGTAACATCTTGAAACTTCAATTTGGAAATTTCTTTTTCTATTTCTTATTTTTCAATTTACGCTCCCCTAATCTCTCATTCATTTTATTTTGTGGTGTTTGTATCCAAATACAAATACCACAGGGATTGGTTGTGCAGTTTTCATAGCATTTGAGGGTATAGGGATGTCAACGCTCTAGCTCCCTCAGAAAGGTGTGCATATAAAACAATCCCTCTACAAAAGTAATAACTATCCCTCTAAATCAAATAACATATACCATTCGGCATTCACATTGCATTGTACACATGTGATTGCTAGTTTTTATTTTTATTTCAATTCATGGAATGGGTTTTAATTCTTTATCTTAGATGTCTTTATTTTAGATTTTTTGCTTTTAATTTTATTTCATTTTAAGAGTTTGAGAAAAATAAATTATTGGAGAAGAAACCACATTGTTGATCCGGTGAGTGCATTTAAATTCATGCCGAGTTTGAGGATGATATCACATTTGAAAAATGAGGTGTTTATCTTCAATTGATCACATAGTTTCATTCATTTAAGGGAAAATAGATTAATGGTTGGTTCACCGTCTTTGCAAAGTTCCTTGTATATGGTAATGGATGAGGCATAATGGATGGCCTCAATCTAGTAACACTATTGAATTGGGATTAACAAACTTGAAAATAAAATAAGTTTGGGAAGCTTGTAATGTTCTCTCGTGGTGTAAAATTGTTTGTGGAAGCCACTCATTTCTATTTTAAAAAAATTGTATACACGTATACAGCTAATTAAAATTATTATAGAGGCCCCGATAGATTATGGAAGTAATCGCAAATAGACTAAAACATTTTATCATTCCTTGAATGTATTGTCTGGGAATCACATGTAAGTAGTGCAATGTGAATGCCGAAAGAGATCAGGTGGAGGAGTGAAGAGTGGAGGAGGTGTGAAGGTTTGAATTTGAGGACAATAAATTTTATTGCTGAATTTGATAAAGGAGAACACGAAGCGGAGGGACAAATGGATGCAACCAAAAAATGAGATAGGAAATCTTGCAAATGTATTGTTAACCTTCTCGTCAAGTGTTGTAAATTTTCTTGATCTAGAATTCAAAAAGTTCTAATGTGGCTTTATTTTAAAATAGAAGAAACAATTAAATTACTTGACGAATTAGAAATGAGAAGTGTATTGTTGCGATAACCATGATAGAAAATCCCATGCCGATACTGAGTCTTGTTCAAACGAAAGGGGTAAAGTATGCACTCTCAACATCGATTGAAGGTGATATGTGAGGTGTAATTAAAGTGTGGGATTTGGCCTACGTAGAAGATATGTGGAAGCACAAGCCTAAAATCTAGACGACACCACCATCCCTAACTATTTTGGCACAATGGTTGGGACGAAAAACGTGGGAATATTGACAAAAATTCTATTTTCTAATAATTTCATGCGAAGACAGAGGAATGCTTTCAAACAAGACAAATGGAGGACCTAACCCAAATCCGCAAGATGCTACAAATTGGATCACCAACATTCCCACCGGAAATCATAACAGTTCACACGATGCACATGCCTAGTAGAGGCAACAACACAATGAAATGTCGTACATGGTTCCAATTCGAACTCTTCATGGCGATCGAGAAATCGTGATGACGCATGCCTAAGGGGGAAAGACTCGTGGAATTGACCTTTGTATCCACATTATTCTCACCCTCGAAGGCTTTGGAGAGTTTCTTACACCATTGCATGTAGATAGGAAGCTTGCATATGCCTAAGTACGTCACACTTCACCACATTGGTGTCCCATGATGAGGGAACCAAGTGGATGCATTTCAGAGTCTCCTTCTTGCCCCTTATAGGTGGGAATATTTTTCCCCTTTTCTACCATTGTATCTAGCTCATTACGCACCTTCATTCTTAAGATTTATGAACATAAATTAATTCCCGACCAAGTACAATGAAAATAGAAAATTAGAGAAATAAAAATTTTTTTGTACACAGAGAACATGGATCACATCATTGTCATCAAGCCTAACCTCCAAGAAAAAAGTGAGCCTAAATCAACAAAATAAACAAAATGGGTTAAAAGGTAAAATGATTTGTTATCGTTGCTTTTGCTTCAAATGCATGGCTTTTTGTCAAATCTAATTATTTTTCCAAATGAAACCTAGTAGAAAACTATTTTTCATGAATTGATGAGCTCAAAACATTTCCTTAGATTTTAGTGTATGAATATCCACATTGGTTTAAGGAGTCATTATCCCCTCTCGATGAAGTGATACTGATAGCTACACTGTCATCCCCTCCTTTTGATGAAGATGATGACTACGATGATGAAGAAGTGAAATGGTTCCATGGTGAATGTGTGTGTTTTTGTCTTAAAAGAGTGAAAAATAGTATGATGATATTTTGTTGTAAATAATACGCTTCAACATTTAAAAATGGCATTTCTATAGTCCATCTACCACCCTTTCAGCCAATAATATCGACATTATGTGAATACATCATGTGGATGAATCCTTATCAATCGTGTGTGGATTAAAATTAATTGAGGAACCCTTTATTCGATAAGAGCACATGCGGTAATGTGTTAATTTTTAATATACGATGCATACATATATCAATACATCTTATGTATTAATATTTATAAAAATAAGCAACATTTTAAAATCTTAAAAAACATGATTGAATCTTAAGCTTGTACAAGTTAAGTTCTCATAATTCTTAGGCTTATAGCGCCAATGACTAAAGGGTTTCCATTAGAAAAATTAACTTGCAACACAATCTCGGCCTCATCCATTATTACTTAGTATCTCTTAAGATTTACACCTTGGTGGATGGCTAAGGAACACCTTTTATACCATCATACACATTGTCGAACTACAAACCATTTAATTAAAATCCACAAAATGTATGAGATGTTGATTTGAAAATTTTACAAAATTTTAATCACCAAAACCACAAAATGGTGTTAATTTTATGCCCTCATTATTCATGTCATGATTTTTCCATATTGAGGTGGATGATGCAAAGGAGCGTATTGATAAATACATATAGGATATTTTTTTTACTTTTTATTTATTTTTAACTTTCCATTAAAAGGAAATTGTAATGTGAAATGACATGTGAGTCTATGAATAGCACAAGAAGAATTTTTCAAAAAAAAATCCAAATTTTTATAAATCAAAAGATAGGCACAAAGATAATGGAACCACAAATATACTTGAGAAAATAAACCCCCATTTTTAAAATAGAATGATTTAGAAAACCATAACCATAGGTGACAAAATCTACCTCGAAACAGTGTTGAGGAAGATTGACTTCAAGAAAGAAAAATGCCTTAAAATGTAGCACCCCCTTCTTGAAATGATAATCCTTTCCACATGGTAGACATGTGTGAATACATTTTAAAATAACCAATAAATGGGGATCAAAATTCACTTTCTGTCATTTTCTGTGACAAGTTGGTCAAGACTTTGATGATATTATTGTCCCCTGTATGTATGTTGATGAGACAACAAAGTGCCATCACTTCTAGGTTTTATTTTGGGGAAAATTGTCTATCCTTCGATAAATAAAAAGGCAATCTCATTGCTACATTGGGTAAAATTATTTAACATAAAATAAATTAGTATAACTCTTATTATTTAAGGAGGGGCTATACCCCATAAAGACATTCTCATGGAACTTCAAATGATTATGAGCGTGGTGCATTTTTATTTGTTAACAAAAAAATAGAGTTGCACATTTATAGGCGGTTAGCATATCAAAACCCTCTTCGATTTTTTAAAGCTAAAAAGGTGAGAGAAAAACAATGATGCAAATGTTCCGCTTAAATAATATCAAGCATTGATTCTTAAACTGCCACATTTTAAAAGTGAATCATCGATAATATATTTAATCTGAGATAGTGATGGAAGATGCCGTGTCATGCCTTTGCCTCAACATTTATTAAAAGGGTTGAATGTCATTTGACATTATCTTTTCTCCTTGTTTTACTTTCGTTTATCTAATACTACATTGTCTCCTAAAGTTGAAACACTTTACAAATATGGTAATTACAAACATATCACACTTCTCTATAATATATTCCAAATATTAGAGAGTAATCGAAAAGGATTTCTTTAAGAGCTGAAAAAGAAAATGTATCAGATTTTTGATTTACATACATGTCAATCCTAACTCTCCACAACCTCCATTTCTGAAAACACCAATCAATGGCATGCTCGATGCCACAAATTCTTGTGGCTAGGCACATTTTGTTAAGCACTCTGCCTTTGTTGCCATATTTTGTTTTAAATAATATTGGCGTGTACATCTGAGAAAAGAAACCATCACACCTTATAACCCTACATTAAATAATACACTTGGTTACATGATATATTAAGTGTAATAGATATCAACTTTTCTATGAAAGATGAGCTTTCCCATTGTAAACACCTTATCCACCAACCAACACCTAAACCATTAAAAACTAATTAAAGGTCGGTCAATTGATTTGACCGCCTATGGCCTGACAAAATTCTCGGCGTGGACAACTTAAAAGACACATAGAACCCTTGTGAATGACTCGATTTTATCCTCGCTTCATCGTATGTCCAACCCTTCACCTCGATTGTGGATCTTGTTAGAAACAATAACCCTTCATTGATAGAAGGAAAAACATTGGAAACACCCAGTAATGCCTAGAAACAATCTGAAGAAAATGTCAACAACAACAAAAATTAATACAATGGCAAGTCACAAGGTCGAGAGACTCGAGAAGGGCTTAAATTTGACGGCCACCTATGCTATCAAACAATTTTTAAAGGATGGTAAATTTTTAATTTTGTCGATAAAAAATACAAAATAATGGTATTTATACACTATTTATAAGATTTATAAATGATTATTCCATGTTTATTTAACTATGCTTAATATATACTAATATAATTTGTATATAAAAATAGACACGCACATTTTAAATATGCGACTCACGTGATAATTCTATAAAATATTTGCAAGTATTGCACGTCTAAAATCACAAAAATGTCTAAAGCGAGTCAAATTTAACTCGAGACTCAAAACCTCAAAATGAAGAAAAAAATTCCCACAAAAATATGTTCGAGAGGTGGGTCAACAAATCCAAGTAAAAGTGATAAAACAACTTCAATATGCTTTAAAGTAGATAGTGGAGGGAACAATTGCTAGAGGGAATAACCATTTCGAAAACACGGAGTTGAATTTTCTGCGAATTGAAAAAACTAAAGTATTTATTATTTTAAAGGTGTAACTATACACGAGAAAATGTCAATATTTAACACTTCCTTCAACCGATGAAGCTATATACAAGATATGACCGATGCGGAGGAAAATTTTGGTTGTAGAGCAATCAATCTCACTAATAAAAAGTGGCAAGAGTTGGGCATCACAGTCACCTATATAAAAACTCATAAATTAGGAATGGGCTTCCTTGCATGAAATTGTACGTTTTGAATGAATGAAGCATGATCCAACATAGGCCACATACATGCATCTTCTAAATTGGAGCATTGATCATATCAACTATACTTTGATGTTGCTTGCTACCTCCTCTCCACCGTGGATCCCAATGTCAATATCGGCTACTATGGGGGGTTCGAATCCACTTTGTTATACGCCTTTCTATGTAATTATAAAGAAATAATATGAATTAACAACAATATATGAAGACAATACATTGTTAGTGGTCTCTTATAACCTTATTATTATTGTTGTTCAAATTATCCATGTGCTACATATTATATAACCTTCTATAACTTTCTCAATATCTTTATGTAACTACTAAGGAGGCAAACTCAATAGATGTCAATCCTCATAATTTTTATATTTTGATGTTACATAGTTATGGAGCATGAGGAAGAAAACATTGAGTTGATTTCTCTATCGATGCCATATCAAATAATATTATTCTTATCTCTATTATTAAGGTTGATATTCCGAGAGAGAGTGTCAAATCTCTCTTTGACCCACTTGTTGACACAAAAAGTTTCCTTCCCTAGGTAATGATGATATATTAAACATCAACAACCCGAGATATGATTTCTATTTGGAGAGCTAATGTTGAAACCAAACTTGTCCTCTCCCTTCGTGGTGTTTTGACATATAATGCATGAGTATGCTAAATAAATGAATGAACCAACACACAATCGTGTAGGGAAAAGCCTTATTTTCAAGTGCATTGTTGGAAAAATTTCTCCTCCACTCGATCCTTGTTCTCACCAACATGGGATTTTATTGTAAGGCCTTCTTATGGAAGAGTGAAGCCCAATGAATTCAACCAAGAGCATTCCTTGGACATTCTAACCTTAAGTGGTGGGATCATTGTCACTAAAGTCATCACTAAGTGGTATCAACTAGTGGTCGGTCTACCAAGCTCGAACCTAGAGCCGAGGGTGACTCCCAAAGACTACGCTTGCCCCAGTGGCTGAATAAAGAGGCTCTTCCGAGTTCAGGAAAAATCGGGAAAAAAATATTTTTAAATCTATCACCACATCTTTAGCAAGAATGTAAAAGGGTAATTATTCATATGAACCACCGTCCAACAACTTTAGAAAGGTTTTGACTTATATAGTCTTTTGTTAGCATGGCATTAATGCATAGGGCACTTGTCACATGTTGCATAAACTCCAACTCCAAATTTATAGCTCTATAAATTTGTTTCATTAAATTTTGGGGAAAATGTTTTACATTGTGTCTCTCAAACCACTACTTCTCTCATAACTTCAATAATCATTAATGCATACGGGACTCACAACATCAATCTAGACATTAATGGGTCCATTAAAGAAATTATTGTAATATTGGGAGTGCATGAATACTTCTAACATTTGTGGTATGTTGACTACACACCATCTACATTTTGAATACACTTATGATAAAGATCGTTCTAGTGATTTCTCCTTGGTGATGACTCGATGCAACTTCACAAATGGAATGTCTTGTCTCGGGATGGTAACAACCCATTTCAACTTCTCGTCTCTCTATTTTCTCATCGTGATTAGAGTCAACTTCCTTCTAAATGGCTTCAGCTCTAACAATCCACAAATCAAAAGGTATGATATTGTATCAAGAATCAATCGACATTATCAACATAGTCCTATAAGGAGTTACTTTTCTACACTCTCCATAGTTTGCTCACTCCACTACCCCAAGATTTGACCCCCTTGTACTTTCCAATTTTGTATTGCACTAACCTACAAAATAGTTCCTTGGTTCTCATTAATAAAGAATAAGAAGAATGTCTCCATTCCCTTACTTGGTACCCTTTACTATTGTGTTTATTATTCAATGGTTCTCGTACCTCTATTTCTCTATCGACGTCTCCATTAAATAGTAGGTAATCGTGTTGCATTTTGGATTTTTTGTAAATTTCTTGTCGTAATCATCAAAAATTTGAACAAACAATTGGGTATTGCGAAATAAAATTGAATATTGCTACCATTGCTTAGCTAGAATTTTGATCATTGAAGTTTTATCAAGTTTTGGGGAAGAATGGTTGGAATCGAGGTTTATGTTGGGCCTTTGCAAAAAATGTATATTTTCTAAATTTGGTAAATGTTTGTCTAGAAATGTAATATTATGTTTCTCTGTCAATATTTTTTATACTCATCAATGTTTTGAAAAAAATTAGGGATTGAAAGTTATAACTTAGGGTTTTGTTACTAAATAAAAAAGTTTGTTGTTTGGTTACTATTAATATTCATAGCTTTAATTTTTTAATTTTTGATAAGATTTTAGCTAGTTAGCCTATACATGTATGGGGACGTGAATCCTTATGCTAGTAAGAGATTTTTGGGGAAGGGGCTTGGAGTACTGACTTTGGGTACATAAATGTTTTTTCTTAAAAATAGCTAAATAATAAAATTAACCATATGATATATATAGAGTAAACACAATAAGCTAAATAACCACAAAACATAATGATAATTCAATGCCAAATGTCATGATATTCATTGACCGAACTTAGAATAAGTACATTGTGTAAATGTTACAATGTATACAAAAAAATCAAGACAAATCAACACATTCATTATTTTATAATCATAAAGCTCTCTAGTGTATTTAATAAGAGTATCATTAGAACCATCATGAGATTCATTACAAGTATCTATGGGCATTCAAGGTGTTTATGTAATGTCCCCTTTTTCAAACAAAAATTAATTAATAATGGTTGATATCCTTTAATCCATTCCCCTTGGATTAAAAGAAATTAAAATAGGGGAAATTCGATTTGCACATGTGGATTTAAAAATTAAAATATATTTATTTTATTGTGTAAATAAGAAATAGAAATAGAAAGAAGAAATCCATTTACCTTGGGCTAATTAATGATTTTGAGAGGTAAATTAATTAAATAGAGGCAAGTCAAATTCCTTGGGAATATTTAATTATTATTATTTAGAATAAATCCACTTATTTTAGCATGGGTCGATTCATGTGGGCACCATTTGATATATTTAATTTCCCCATGCATTTAATATTTGCTTTTGAGTGTGGCTTCTAGGAAATTTTTCAAATAAATATTCTCTCCTAAAAGGTGGTGCCAAAAGGAAGAAAGCTTTGGAGGATGAGCAAGAAATATATATAAAAGAAGATGAGGGCACCCCTTTTCGCATGTTGACGGTTATTATAACTTATCTTCATGCTTGAAGAGGGATGAATGTCCACTAGTGATCAAAAAATAAAAGGTGTTCATCAACACCACCCATTGTGAAGTGTGTGTTCCTTCTTGAGCTATGAAATGATAAGTTTTGCTTGAGTTTATTTGCATATGTGAAGTCGCCATTGTTGAGAGAGTGTGAGAGCTTGTTTGGAGGGTTTTGAGCTATCTTTTGATCAATAAAATTTTGGATATTGTTGTTGGTTTTTCATGGTATAAATCAACTTGTTTGGAGGAGATTTATGGTGTTTTTGAATGGTTTTTGGCAAGGATAAAATTTGAACTGTTCTTGCTCATTATTCTATTGCAAATGCACTTAATTTCATGATATTTAGACTTGCTAATCTTGTTGGAATTTATTCTTAATAAATTGACTAGTTTAGAGAGTTTTTCATCACTAATTGGAAGGGTTTTGAAGATTTTCCAATCTATTGTCATAAATTAACTATTGTAGATCTGAAAGTGGTGATTTTGAGCATTAAGAAGTCAAAGACAAGGCTGGAATTAATTTACTATTTTTCCCTTAACCCTAGCGACTTGTTTTGCAGAATTGGGGGAAAATTTGAATGGGTTTCAGTGGGTTAAAATTTTTGATTGTTGGTTCATTTGAAAGCTCATAATTTTATCTTCCATCTGCAATTTGTTTCATTCAAAAAGAGTAAATATTGAGGGAGATGTTAATTTTTGAAGTTTGTAGTCATTTCCAGCATATTTTAATTTATTTTACTACTACTGCAAGTTATTTGATTAAAAAGTGTTAATTCTGACTAGTTAGCCCATCTAAACCCTTACCTTGGCTCACTCTAACCCCATTTGGGTTGCATTAAAGCCGACATTGGGTTAGTTGAGGTGAACCTAGAAGGATTTCTCTTCTAAGTTTATTTCGATTACAAGTAGTTTAATAAAATTTAATTAATATCCCAAAAGGGTATATTATAGTGGTATCAAAGTTTTCTTTCTTCTTTTCATGTTGGTGATTTGTGGATGCGGGGAAAGAACGAATATCAGTTTTACAAAAGGAGGAATAAGGGAAACATAGATGAGGAGGCATTCACGCCGGATCAAGTGAAATTCTTACATGAGTTGATGCAAGGATGTGGACAAGAACTTCAAAAATCCATGAGTGAGCAAATGTCCAAGCTCATCAAGGATGCTTTGGGCAAAGATAAATTTACAAGACTCGATGGAGATAAATGACATAAGGGGAGGTGGTGGCTCTACATAAGCCACACCTAAGTTTTTGAGAGATGTCTTCTTGCCTAACGAGACCAATGGAGAAAGAGAAGAAGAAGAGCCCACATTAGCAAAGCTAATTGATGCTCAAAGGTTGGAGTATGGTTCTTTGAGCCAAGCCACAAGAGACATGTTGGGGTTTGATGAGTTTTGTGCCCTCAAGATGGGCAAAAAGTCAAAAAGATTCCACAAGCAACCACATAAGAACCTTCAACAAAGGTTGGGTAAGGTTTCACTCCCCAACTTTGATGGTTCTAATGTTATTACAGTAAGAGCTTGGTTGCAAAAGATGGAGACTTACTTCTCCCTCAACCCCATGCAAGAAGAAGAGGCCCTCAAATTTGTTACCCTTCACTTGGAAGGCATGGCATATGAGTGGTGGTTCCATGGTATACACACCCAAGGTCATGATTTTATCCACACGATGGAAGAGTTTAGTCAAAGGATCATGGAGAGGTTTGATAGGAAGGATCCAAAACTTTATTTTAGAGAGTTGGCTCAACTAAAACAATTGGGTAATGTTGATGAGTATGTGGTGGATTTTCAAAGAATTTCTATTGTGGTTTCAGATGTGAGTGAGAAGAGATTGGTTTTCCTCTTCACCGAAGGTTTTATGGACCCGCTAAAAGGTTTGGTAAGAAATTTTAATCCCATGACATTACAAGATTGTATTACTAAAGCTCTAGATTTAGAATGTGCAGCTTATAGATGGAATTATGGGCCTAAAGGGAAACATTCTAATGTCTCACAACCGTTGTCCAAGTGTGGATTTAAAAGGCAGTCAAGGACTGATTTACAATAGCCCACAAAAGTGCAAGAGGGGGAGTCACTTGGGTCATCAAAAGAGGCTCCAAAGAGGCCCAATCAGCCCTATGTGTCACCACATAGAAATCAGCTCCAAAGTAGTTCACAAAAGGACAAAAGAGATGAGCTAAGAAAAAGAGGATTGTGTTTTGATTGTAAGACTCCATGGGTAAAGGTCACAATTGCAAAGGCAAAGGTCAAATCCATTACATTGAGATTATTGATTCAGATTTTGAGATTGATTTTGATTTAGATGATGTTAACTATGATACTAATGAAGAATTGGTTAAGCATGTGCAAGAGAGTGAGAAAATGGAAATTACTCTTGCTTCTCTTTCCGGTGTGCCCAAGTATCATGCATTTAGGGTGAAGGGAACCATTCAAGGGCAAAGAGTTGTTACTTTGGTTGATAGTGGGGCCACCCACAATTTCATTGATGGAGGATTGGAGAGGAAAATGGGTTTGGAAACCATGAATTGCAAATCCTTCAAAGTGGCAATAGTGGATGGGACTTCTCTTACATGTTCTACAAAGATTTCACAACTACCTCTCATGCTTGGAAAGCACAAGGTAATTGATTATTTTTATGTTATTGATATTGGACATATTGATCTTGTGTTGGGTGTTCAATGGTTGCATTCTTTAGGTGATTTCACACAAAACTACAAAACCATGGAGCTAAAATTCACTAAATATGACAAGGAAATCATCCTAAAAGGCATCGCAAATGGTGCACCATAAGAGGTGTCCATGAAGAGGATGGAAAGATATTTTAGAAGGGGTCAAATTGAGGGGCAGCTAGTTGTTATATCACGAAAAATCGAAAAAACAACAAGAGGTCATTAAAAGGTGAGTTACAAGATCTTTTAATGATTTACCACATGGGTTACCTCCCCATAGATTGTTTGAGCATATTATAGAGTTAGAAAAGGACACTAAGCCTATTATGGTCACTCCTTACCGCCATCCAAGATTTTATAAGGAAGAGATTGAAAAGACCATTAAGGAGCTTCTTGAGATGGGACATATAAGGCCTAGTTCTAGCCCATTTGCATATTCCGTAGTTTTGGTCAAGAAAAAGGATGGTACTATGAGGATGTGCATTGATTATATGATGTTAAACAAGAAGACCATCAAAAATAGGTATCCCATTGCTAGAATTGATGCGTTACATGCTTCTTACTTCTCAAAAATAGATCTCAAATCCGGGTACCATCAAATAAGGGTAAGGGAAGAGGATGTACACAAAACAACTTTTAGATGTCATTTTGGGCATTTTGAATTTTTGGTTATGCCTTTTGGGTTAACGATGCACTGGCTACTTTTCAATCTTGCATGAATCAGGTATTTAGCCAATATCTAAGGAAGTTTTTGCTAGTGTTATTTGATAACATTCTTATGTATAGCAAAACTTGGGAGGAGCATTTGACACATTTGGATTTGGTTTTATCTACTTTGGGATACCATTCTTTCTTTGCAAAAAAATCTAAGTGTGAATTTAGTTTGAAGGAAATTGGATATTTGGGGTATGTTATTAGTCTAATGGTGTGCAAGTTGATAAACCAGAATAT
This sequence comes from Taxus wallichiana var. yunnanensis, assembly GCA_018340775.1. Taxonomy (NCBI): domain Eukaryota; kingdom Viridiplantae; phylum Streptophyta; class Pinopsida; order Cupressales; family Taxaceae; genus Taxus; species Taxus wallichiana. The sequence goes on from CM031238.1 coordinate 82,413,583, forward strand.
TACAACGATTATGGAGTGGCCCAATCCCATTCTCTCTCACACAATTAAGGGGATTTTGTGGTCTTTATAGCTATTATAAAAGGTTTGTTAAGGGATTCTCACGATTTTCATCTCCTTTGACATATTTGACTAAGAAATGGGCCTTCAAATGGTCCAAACCAGCCTAAGAAGCATTTGAAAAATTGAAGGAGGTAATGTGTTCTTGCCCGGTTCTTGCAATTCCAAATTTTTTGAACCTTTTGTGGTAGTATGTGATGCTTTGGTGAGGGAATAGGGGTTGTCCTAATGCAAGATAAACACCCCATTGTTTTTAAAGTATAAAATTAAAAGATCATGAAAGGGGATATAATGTGTATGATAAGGAAATGTTGGCAATCATGCATGTTTTGAGTAAGTTTAGACAATATTTGGTATGTGGGAAGTTTGTTATTAAATATAATCATAATAGCTTGTGGTTTTCCTTAACCAAAGATAATTGAATGACAAATGAGAAGAAATGGGTAAGTAAAGTGCAAGATTTTGACTTTAACATTGAATATGTGAAAGGAAAAATAATATAGTTCATAAGACGCACTATCTAGAAGGCCTTATGAGATGGAAAAAAAAGTGGACCAGCCATGTGCTCAATTGCTTGAGGGCAAGCGGTTTTGGGAAGGGATGATTTGTATGTCCCCTTTTTCAAACAAAAATTAATTAATAGTGGTTGGTATTCTTTAATCCATTACCCTTGGATTAAAGGAAATTAAAATATCATAAATTTGATTTGCACATGTGGATTTAAAAATTAAAATATATTTTTTTATTGTGCGAATCAAAAATTAAAATGGAAAGAAGAAATCCATTTACCTTGGGCTACTTAATGATTTTGAGAGGTAAATTAATTAAATAGAGGCAATTCGAATTCCTTGGGAATATTTAATTATTATTATTTGGAATAAATCGACTTATTTTAGCATGGGTCGATTCATGTGGGCCTTATTTGATATATTTAATTTCCCCATGCATTTAATATTTGCTTTTGAGTGTGACTTCAGGTAATTTTTCAAATAAAGATTCTCTCCTAGAAGGTGGCGCCAAAAGGAAGAAAGCTTTGGAGAATAAGAAAGGAATATCTATAAAAGAAGATGAGTGGCACCCCTTTTTGCATGTTTACGGTTATTATACTTATCTTCATGCTTGAAGAGGGATGAATGCCCACTAGTGATCAAACAAAAGGTGTTCATAAACACCACCCATTGTGAAGTGTGTTGGTCCCGAATGGTCAACTTTGCGTCCACCTAGAAAACACAAACATACAAAATAAACATTAGTATTATCACGGTGATAAAATTAAAACCTCAAAATATCAATCCTAAACCTTCTGACATTCCACAAAAACCAAAACATTCATCAAAAACACAAAATAAAAAATAGGTTAATCGTCGATGATTCATGTTAGTTGTCGACGATTCACCTCAATCGCTAGCGATTAGATGAATGTTGGCAATCCTGCCAAACCATTCATGTTCCCAACACAAAACCAATTTATCAAATTTACAAAAAAATCACAAAAACTAAATAAATATGAATTGAAGGCTTACCTCAACTTATGGGTTTCCTCTTTCACTCGATTCGATTATCATAAGTACGCTCACTCATCACAAAAACATGTTTTTCTCTTTGACATAGTCACTTTCAAAACACAATCACAAATGGTGAAAATAAAACAAACAATGCCATGTTATTTAACCCCTTTTCCACATAATCCAATTGTTAGTGATTGCATCAATAAATCGGTGATTAACCCTAATGCCTTTGAATTATCCTATTTTTTTGTTTTTATCCACATTGCCTACAAAAAAACAAGCCATTTTCACTTTTTCACACAAGTGTGATATGTTTCCAAAAGGTCTTAGCCTCAAAGTCTCGAACAAATCAACCTGATCAAAAATTTGGGAATTACCATTCATCACATGGAGGCAGCTCTTTGGCCCCCATCACTTGGTTTTCCCCATCTCTCAAACTTTACCTGGTAAGAATCATATGTATGTAGGTGTTGAGTGCTTTGGCCACCCAAAATTAACTCCCGAGCATTTTTCTTTGCACCCTCTTCGGATTTGAGCAAGCCCTTTTTGAAACACAAATACATTGGTGTTCATGGTATTGCGCTGCTTCTGATAGACTCACCCATGCCAACACAACTTTCCTTCATCATTTTTGTCTAGCAATTTGCCAAAAATTTCCAAACAAAAAGGGGAAAATATAGACACCAAAAATTTACATTCTCCCTCGGCTTAAGATCATTTATGACCAAAGATGACTCATTTATGACACTTCACGATATCATCCTTTTGGCCACCTTCAATTAATTCATGCCCCTCACACCCCTCACGTGCCTAAAGTCTAAAATAATTATTTAATCAATTAAAATAAATATTCCCCCTCACACCTCACTAACCACCTCACCGCCTCTAAAACTACCTCCACAAAAATCACTATCTTGTTCCTAACTAACTAACTTCTAAAAATCACTAACTAACTAAATCTTCTAAAAAGATAACCCCCTATCTAAACCTAGTCTTTTTGCTTTTTACCGAAATATGCCATATCTAGTTCAGAATTGGGGAAAATCATCTGTCCTAACTAATTTAGTTAGTATTTTCCAATCATTGGTAATTTTCCGATCTTGGCGATCTATAAATATGTGCATTCAGACCTCTTTTGGGAATCATTCTCACGTTTTCACATGTACATTCTACCTCGCTTTCAATGTATCGAGAGATAAAGGAATATTACAATAGCTCTCACCAATGCCACGTTGCTCCAGTCGTCAAATTGATTGCCAAATCACTCGTTATCATTATCAATTCAGCCCTTTCCATCCATCCACTAAAATGTTACATTATCTGAGGTAAATCTATTTATTTCAATCATTTTAGGTGATAATGCCTAATTGCAAGTAACATTCATTTACGTGTTATTATTATATTGACAAAGCTCTCTAAATTCATTTTAATCCATAGTTTAATCAAGATTTTATCCCTATTTTAATAAATTGTTATAAATTACAGCAATTGCTAACATTTGCCTTGATAGCAAATAATTTTCTTGAATAAATCGATGATTCTTGTACATATTTGCTTTTTTATATTCTTCCTAATTTTCATAACTCTTTATGCTTTTTCATGTTTTTGTTAACTCTTTGTCGGTATGGCAATTTGAGATGGCATTAGGTGGTAATAATTACCCTACAGCTGACATTGGTGTTTTCCCTATCATTCGACATCCACTCTATTGGGAACAATATGAGCTCCTTAGTGAGCTTGATAAGCTTTGTGCAATCCAAAACACACCCTTCAACCATCTAAAGGCTATCTTCGCAACAACTCGGTGCATCTGTGAGGCTCTTTGAAGCATTGGGAGACCATACTGGCGAAGCCATAAGACTCCATACATGAGATCTAGCACAATACGAGTACAATTTTGAGACTAGGCTGGCTTAGACTTTTCAAAAGACCTCAACATGCTTTTGAAAGTGAAGACCACAACCACATCAACATATCTAGCACCAACACTACACTTGCTCACCTTTTTAACATCCAGGAGGAGTCTTTTGACTTCTTTATCGAGGACTACATTTATATCCCCTGATTCTAACACCACTTTGTGGGAGAAGAAGAAATAATTGATCTGTAGCATCTAACGTGTCTGAAAATCTCTACTATTAAGAGTCGACTTATGGATTTAGATCATATCAAAATTAACTATATGTATATCTAATCTAAATAAGTGATAATCACATTTCCATCTTATCGCCTTGTAGCTCAATCATAAATATCAATAAAAGCTTACGTATTTCTAAGCAATAACATTCTCTTGTTTAAAAAAGTGTGATTTGTAGGCTTGTTCACGGGAAAGAAGCTTTGATCCAATGTTTTCATGGTGTTGATAAAATATAATCCATATTGCGGGTATCCTAGAAACCCCACCATCGAGGTCAAGCTCGGTTGTTACCCCTTGAAATAATCAAGAAAACCAAAGGTAAAATTATGCTCGATAGATATACCTCTTTACATCGGTTTGTATCAAAACAACAAAATATGTTGGGAAGAGTTGACAAAAGTTGTGGAAAACATCGAGATATAGACATTTAAAAGCTTTTGAAAATAAATTAGCACAATGGTTTTAGATTTGAGGAATATTTGGTTATGCAACCATGGTAAATATTGAAAAGATAGTCTTATTACAAAATGTTGTGTCCTATTTGACTTGAGAGATAGCAGTTTCGAGGCAAACCATTTAGAAACTAACTAGAGATTTTTGTGTAAAATAAATTCATGATAGTGTATTGAGGAAGCATAGAAAGAGGATTTTTCAAAGTGATTATATTGGTACTTGACAAGATGTATTCAAATGAAAATTGGATGGGTAGTAGTAGAGAAGAGGTAGAGATGATCGAGAAAATTAAGAGAATGGTAATTACGTGCCCTCGAGGATAGAGAGTTTTTGTTAGAGTAGGTATTTACCTTAGCTCATGTTCACCTAGGTGCATTATTTACCTTTATTGTATTTATCCTCACCCACTTATGTGTGTGGATATTTCTTTTATTTATTTAGATATTAGGAGATATTATCTAGTTGTTAGGTATAGTTCTTTCCTTGATCTATGGTATTGACTAGTTCTTTCCTAGATCTATGGAATTGACTAGATCTTTGATGTCTATTTCTCTCATAAATCTATGGACTTGACTAGTTCTTTCCATTTTGCAAACATTTTTTTAGCCCTTGGTCATATGGTATGATCGTATATGAGGGCTTAAGCTTGTGATTCCTACTAGTAGGTGTGTAACTCCAGCCCCTTTCATTTTATTTGTGTGGTGAAAGCAAGAGAATTTTATTATTGTTTTAGTGGCAACTAAAATAAATAGTAGAGCATAATATTGAAAAGCTTGTAACTTTTGATCGGTAACTCGGTTTTGAGTGTCGTTTTTGCAAAAGTACTTGTTTTTATGTTCTTTCCATTGGAAATATTTATTTTGATAATTTCACTATAATTATAAAGTGTCATATTGTAACACGCACTCATTATAAAGTGCCAAAATCTGGGGCTCTTGGTGCATTGTTTGGGGTCTTGTTGCATTGCTTGGTTCTTACATTTATTTTGGTGATTTTTTTAGGATGACATCTACTTTTGCATTAGATCATGTTGAGCCATTAACAACACATAATTACCACACATGGAAACCAAGAATGGAAACAATAATTAAGCAGAAAGGATTATGGGCTTTAACTTCTTTAGAACAACCAGTATTCACTAGAGAATATGAGAAATTTCAGTACCAGTGCAAATTTGATGAGTGTATGGGTTTGATAGGAACTTATGTAAGTGACAGTCTTTTGTTTCATTTGGAAAAATGTGACTCTCCTTTCAAAATATGGGAGAAATTGGAGGATTTATTTGGTAAGGTGGATCATATGAGAGCCATGCAACTTGAAATTGAGATCACCTCTCTTAATCTGAAGATTTTCTAACAATTATTGACTATCTTACCAAGTTCAAGCATTTGTTGACACAGTTGAAGGGGAGTGGAAGAGATAAGAAAGATGAAGAGTGTGTTTACTTGATTCTATCTAAGTTGAGAGGACCATTTCAAATATTTTCTTCTACCTTTTTTCTCTAGCATGGATGTCTTAGGTGACACATTTAAAATGCTGACTTAGAAACATTTTGTGAAAGACTTACTGGGGAAGAATCCAAATTGGTCTTCCATCTCTCAAAAGGCATTAGTTGCATCTAATCCTAAGGGCAAGGAAAACCAAGCATTAAAACCAAATCCACCCTTCTCCATCTCAAAATGCTCCTAAACCCAAAGAAAACAAATCAAAACCCAAGGAGTCTTATAAATCCAAGAATAAGTCTTGTTGTTCATGCTCTTTTTGTGGGGGTAGTAATCATGAAGAACATAGGTGTTATGAGCGAAGGCAAGCCTTAGAGGATGCGGTCAAGAAACACAAAATTTCTATCTCTACTCCACCTCCTTCTAATCAGCATGGAAAAGCACTTAATGTGGTTGGGATATCTCGATCACCACTTACAGACGGTTGGGTTATAGATTGGTGCTTCTCATCACATGACTTCTTCTAAGGAGTCTTTTGTTTCTCTAAGTTTGAGTTCTACTTCCAAAATTGAGGTTGGAGATTCTTCATTTCTTTTGTTAAAGGAAAAGGTGATATACAACTTAATGGTGGCGAGTATCAAGATGCACTATATGTTCCTAAAATCACTACAAATTTACTTTCGTGTATCAAATTTGTCATTACGGTCAAAGGAAAACATTGACTTTTACACCACATGAGGTAGAAGTACGAACTTTGTTGGAGCCCAAATTCACTTGTTTCTCGGGGTATTGTTGATCATATTTCTAGACTATATCACTTTGAGGGTTTTGATGACACTTCCTTTATAGGGACAGGATTGGTTTCTCATGCAGATTCAGAGAGTAAGCTTTGGCATGAAAGATTTGGACATCTTAATTACAGATATTTGAATGAGTTGAGCACTCATGGTATGGTAGATGGTCTTCCTAGAGTTTCTAGTCTTAAGGGATTTTTCTCTGGTTGTGCATTAGGGAAACAACACCAAGATCCATTTCCTAAGAATTTGTCTAAGAGAGTTTCTTCACCACTTGAGCTTGTGCATAGTGACTTGATGGTTTTTCCTACCCCCTCTTTCAATGGAGCTAAGTATGCACTTACGTTTATTGATAATTTCTTGAGGCATACTTGGGTTTATTTTCTCAAGTACAAAAGTGATGTTTTTCACACTTCAAAGTCTTCAAGGCTTTGGTCAAGAAACAATCTTCTAGTTGCATAAAGAACCTTCGTGCGATAATGGGGGAGTACTTTGCAATGAGTTTTCTAAATTTTTGCAACTCGAGGCATTATTCACCAACATTTTATTCCTCATACTCCAACATAATGGCTTAGTAGAAAGGAAGAATAGAACTTTGAAGGAAATGGCTAATTGTATGATGCATTCTAGAGATTTACCTCCTATCTACTAGGTAGAAGCAGTTAATTGTGCTAACTACATTCAGAATCGCACACCACACAGAGCACTTGAGCATTTGACTCCAAAGGAATCTTGGTCCAACACTAAGCCAGATGTCTCATTTTTTCAAGTCTTTGGGAGCCATGCTTGGGCCTTTGTGCCAAAGAAGAAAAGGAAAGCTTTGGATAAGAAGAGAAAACCCTTGATCTTTGTAGGGTATTGTGAGGACATGAGAGCTTATTGTCTTTTAGATCTGATACACATGATGTTCTTTTTGAACACATGTTTAGTTTGATGAGCATTTCACTCCTCATGATTCTTCATCTTCTTCCATTCCTTCTTCTTCTTCATCTCATCTTGAGGATCCTTTCTTTGAGGAGATTGATGAGGAGGTTATAGATGCCATTAAGGATCCTATTCCCACTGATGTTGTCACTATGCCTAAGTGGGCTCATACTACATTTTTGAGGTAGCACCTTTCATAGAGATCTTCCACCCACTAGGCATCATCACACATTTCTACTGGTTACGGACTTTTGTGTCGGGCGGTTTTGAGGATCCACAATCTTTTCAAAGGCTCATGGGATACGGAGTGGGATGATGCGATGGCATTTGAGTATTCTTCTTTGATGAAGAATCATACTTGGGATTTAGTATCTCTTCCTAAAGGAAGAAAGATGGTTAGGTGTAAGTGGGTATACACAGAACCAAATACGAGTTGATGGGTCCATTGACAAGTATAAGGTTTGTCTTGTTGCAAAGGGTTTTTCACAAGTGAAGGTATTGATTACTACGAGACTTTTGCACCCATTGCCAAGATGGATTTATACGCCTTGTACTACTATTTATTGTTGCATCACGGGGTGGCCCGTATACCAAATGGACGTGAAGAGTGCCTTCTTACATGGAGATCTACAAGAGGAAATATATATGGAGCGAGCCAGCTGGATTTTTTAGGATTCTTCTCTTGTTTTAGGCTCTGAAAGGTCTCTCTACGGTCTCAAACAAGCCCCTCGGGCTTGGTATGAGAAGATGGATTCTTTTCTTCTATCTATTGGTTTTGTTCATTGCCACTCCGATCATATAGTGTATCTCTAGCATGTTGGTGAGGATATTGTGATACTTGTCTTGTATGTTGATGATCTGTTACTTATTGGCAGCTCTTCTTCCCACATTCAGAGTATTTAGAGGGCTCTTTCTACATAGTTTGACATGACAGATCTTGGGCTATTGCATTATTTCCTTGGTTTGCAGATTTCTCAGACAGATTCAGGGATTCATTTGAGTCAGCAAAAGTACACCCATGATCTTCTTAGGCACTTTGATATGGCTGATTGCAAGCCAAGTCCATCTCCTTTTCAATCTGGGGTTACTCTTACATCCACATGTACCACACCACTTTGTGATCCTACGTTGTATAGGAAGTTGGTTGGGAGTCTCATGTACTTGACCCATACTCACGCCCGATATTTCATTTACAGTAGGGTCTTGTATCTCGGTTTGGACATTCTCCTCATAGTAGTCATTGGCGAGGCTATTAAAAGGATTTTTTGCGCTATTTCACGGGGCACTTCCCACTTTAGCCTACACTACACTAGGGGTTCTATTCGAGTTGGTTGGGTATCTGATTTAGATTGGGCAGGTTCTATTGATGTGGGCATTCTACTTTGGCTATTTTTGTCTTGGTTCTTCTCCAGTTGCTTGGGCATGCAAAAAGCAACAGGCTATTGCACTTTCATCTTCTGAGGTAGAGTATAGGGCAGCGATTCAGTGAGTCAAGCGGAGTTCTTTAGCTTCACCATTTATTGTGAGTTTGGATTCCCACAGGATTCACCATGTTGTACTTTGGTGTGACAAACAAAGTGCAATTCACATTTCTTGCAACCTAGTTGAGCACCGCAGACCAAGCATATCGAGATACACATCCACTTCATTCGGCGGCACATTTAGGATGGAGTTCTTTACTTGGAGTACCTTAGAATCACGGTGAGTTCTGAAAATCTTTACTGAAACCTTTTGCATCACCTCACTACCTTGAGTTGCGTGGAATGCTTGGTGTTTGGAAGTTGTTCTTGGGAGGTGTTCGTGATAACATCTTCCTTCTTCTACTTCTCTTTCCTTATAAAGGCTTCTTTCCTTCTTTTGGTTCGAGATTTCTTCATCGATATTTTATACATGAGTACCTCATCGAGGCCTAGAATTAGGGACTCATACTTGTGGACATGCCACTTCTATTTTGGCCCCTAACTTCACTTGAGGGGGTGTTAGAGTAGGTATTTACCTTATCTCATATTCACCTAGGTACATTATTTACCTTTATTGTATTTATCCTCACCACTTATGTGTGTGGATATTTCTTTTTTATTTAGATATTAGGAGATATTATATAGTTATTAGGTATAGTTCTTTCCTTGATCTATGGTATTGACTAGTTCTTTCATATATCTATGGTATTGACTAGATCCTTGATGTCTAGTTCTCTCATAAATCTATGGACTTGACTAGTTCTTTGATGATTAGTTCTTTCCATGATTTATGGCTTGATCTACGACCTTGACTAGTTCTTAGATTGTTATTCCTTGCCTATATAAGCAAGGCCCATTCTCATTGTATTTCATTGAGTTCCATAATAATATATGATATTGCTACTCATTTGTTTGCAAAGGTTTTGTGTAAAGTTATTCTGGCGAATTGCTTTCATCTTATTGATCATGGTGTTTGATTAGCATCTGTGTTCTTGGCTTGGTACGATCTGGTTATCGTTCCTTTTAGTTTTGACAATGAAGTTTATGTTCATGGAAAAGAAAGAAAAGGAGGTGGAGTAGCAGAAAATGAAGAAGCAAAAGAAAAATATTATGAATACCATCAAATACTTGAAATACATGATTATGAGAACAAAGATTTCTCAACACCATATAGAAGAAAATGTGAGGATAACGGTGGAATGGTTAACACCATGCTTAACTAGGATGAAGAGATAGAGTTTATTGGATTAGGAAGGCCTTTTAAGAGATGAAACAAGATCTTGTTGCACAAGTGTTTTCTATTATTGAGAAGACGGTAGAAGGATGTCCATTGAAAATGAATTTAATGTCTAGAGACGGTGAATTTGAAGATGTTCATCATGTTGCAATAATTACTTCTATAGATAAAGATGATGAATGTGAGAAGAAAAAATAAGAGGAAGAGGTTATTGTGAGTCAAAGTGGATTTCTTCACAAGGAGAGGAGAAGTCCAAATATATTTACACATGGAATGCATTATATGCCTATAGAGATGAAGAGTAGGAGTAATGATCTAATACAAGAAAAGTGATAAGAGAGATAATTGATATTAGTATCAACTCTCATATGTGAAGGAAATTAAGAGGGTGTAGTTGCAGCACTATTGGTGAAGGTCCCAATGAGAATTCTTAATTCCCATTAAATTATTTTTGTTGACTCATATACAACAACACTTGTGGAGGAGAATGGAGAAGATATTATTGCATTAAAACTTTAGAGAAATCATTTGAATGAAGTGCAAATTACTCAAGACAAGAGAGATACTCATAAATGAGGAAAAGAAAAATAGAAATGAAGTTAATGGCTTGAGGATAAGAGCATGCCAAAGGATTTTGCAATAGAAAGATGGTGGAAAGAGGATAATCTTGCCAAGTGTTGATGAGCTGAAGAAGAGGATAGGCTCTCAAATTTTTATAATGCAACAAGAAATGAAGCAAGTGCAAGAAGGTTCAAAGGAGAGTTAGTAAACATACCTAAGCCATTGAAGTGACATGTGGAGGAGTTATAGAAATTGATTTTGAAATCAGCTCATACATATGAAGCAAAGGAGAAAATTGCAGTAGAGGTGTCATTGAAGGAGGTACCTATATGGACTTTTGAGTCCCATAACTTTAATTTATTTTTCTTTGATTGCTATGAATGTAGGCATATAGGAAGGGAAGAAGAAATTCATTTTGGAGATGACTCATAAAATTGTGGAAGTGAAAGAGCATGATGGTGATGTCTCGAAAGAGATCTTGATGGAAAAAAATTGAATGCAAACATTAGAAGGCTCTCTGATCATCGTGAAAATTAAAAAAAAAGAAGAAAATGGAAAGTGAGAAAGTACAATATATCTATTAAAGACAAGGAACCAAAGAGTATACTTTCGTGGAGGTAGATCACAAAGGAAGTAATACATGTCATTGAACTAGGAGGCTCGATTTTTTTTTTTTTTCAAGGGAGAGTGATGCATGAGATGAAACAAAGTGAAATTTAGTAAGATCAATCAATACATCACTCCAAGTACTTAAAAAGTGTAGGGAATTAGTTTACTCATGAGAGAATATATGTATAATTTCTATGTGAGAAAATTCAAGAATAACTTACAAATTTTGGAAGTTTGTTATCCTATTAATGGAAGTTGTTTTAGTTTCCTTATTTTGGAGATAATTTGGTACTTTAACATATATAAATAACAATCAAGTATGAAAGGGGGTTGCAAGTTTTGATTTGGTATTGGATTTGAGGCCATGGTTGGGAGGCTTGTTCATCAAGATCAATCAAAATATGTTCTCTGCAAAAGCTTGATGTATACCTTGGGTGGGAGATACCTCAAACTACTGAGGAAGATATGTGTAACATTGGTTGGTGCTTCACAAATCAAGTGAAGATTTTGCATGGATAATAAAAACACATTTTAGTATACCATAAAATCCATAAAAAGATACCATAGGATAATATTGAATATGCAAAGGCATAAAGCGGAGTGGTACTTATAAGATGTATGCGACATCATATAGAGCTTCATGGTAGTACAAGGATGATTATCAAGGTAATATAAGTTTTTGTGGGTGACACAAGGTTAAGAAACATATCACGGTGATAATGGAGACATATATAGTGAAATAAGGAAAAAAGATTATAAGTCTTTTGCATAACTAAACAATGTTGGCTTTATAACATTAAGCATGAAAGCGCTTATTTAAGAAACCATGCCAAAGGTTGTAAGTTTTTGGTTTATAGCTTATATTTAAAATATAAGCATGATAGATCCCAAAGTGGGTTGGCTTTAAGAGTGGATCATGACCACCCACCTTGTATATAACAAGGTGATCTCATTAGAGATCTATTACACAATGTGTTATATATGAATGTGAGCTATATGAGTGAGATGATTATAGATACATGATGCAAATGGTGAAAAACACATGAGCGAATGTATGAGGTAGTTTGTAATCCCTTCTTGAAGGTGTAACTACAAGTGAATATCGGAAATAGTGGGAGTGTTGGGTGAAATTGAATTCTCAATAAAGATAAGTGATTTTCAGTGGGTTTTTACCTTCCAAGGTTTTCCCACTTATATCTTGTGTCACTATGTTCATTTACTTTCAATTTTATGTTGTTTACATACTGTAATCTACAATATAAACATCTTAATCTATGTTTTAATTATTGCACTTCATAAACTATAATCTTGATAATTTATGTTGTGGATCTATAATTTGTAACATTATTTATCCCTTAAATTTCCTAACATGGTATCAGAGCTTGTGTTTATGCTTTTGCAAGATAAATTTGGATGTTTTTTACTTACAAGTGTGAAGAAACATGAAGATATTCAAATCTACAAAATCCTAGCTTGCTTCGCATCTTGATTCAAGTTTATAAGGTTCAAAAATCCAAATTCATGCTAAAATAATTTGAATTTAGATGATCGAAGTGTTAGATCGGTTTAGAGAGATTAGATCTTGCTTATGCCTTTGTTTCTATTCTCCACATCTATTTTTGTGCTTGGATCTACAGATTTTTTCACCATCTACGTGTAGACACCAATTTTTGGTACCCTTGTCCCCCATCCCGTGTTCACTCCCTTTTATCGTCATTTTGCATATTTATATTCCCTTCCTATCTAAATTTCTATTTCCTCCCACATCCCATTTATTTCCTCTAAATCCCTTTTTCTCTACCCTAATCCCATGTCAATCCTTCCATTATTTGTATTCCCTAATCCATCCCTAATCCCATTTAATTACCCATTAACCCATCCATTATCCTAATTACTCCCATAAATACCCCCATTTATGGTCCTAGGATTCCACTTACACCCATTTAATATCCCCTTATCCTCCCACTACCATTTATTCCTCTCCATACATCATTAACTCACCCAAAATGGTTAACCCCAATTTTAGACCATTTAAGCCCCTCCCCCATTTTCAAGATTCTCATCACCTCCACCACCCAAGTGGACCATACATTAGAGTCATCGGCGACCCATCTATGTAAATCGTTAACCCTATTAATATACCTCCACCCCTCCTCTCAAACAATGAAATTTTTTGGATTTATGGCTATCTTGTAAGCTTGGTATACTCTCCTTTCCTTTTGTGATCAGTCATCACCTATTTGGAGTTTTCTTGGATCCTTTTCATGTCATCCATGGAGAATTGAAGATTCAAATCTTGTTTAGCATCATTCCATTGTTTCATCACCTCACCCTTGTAGGTCTGTTGGAACTCTGCCCGCATCACCCTTATCTAATCTTCTTTAAATCCCCATTTCCATCTATTTAGCTCATCAATGTACTTACTTTATCCCCAGGTCATCGTCGACCCAATCCGGTCACCTTCGCCGGATTAGTATCATCATCGAGATCTACCTCCCTTTACATCACTTTTGTCTCCTCACCATCTTGAAATCATACCTAGCATCTTGATATTAGACCGGATATTTTTCTACATATCTTTTGATCAACTCTGCATCGGTTGCCATTGATCATACCTAAAGTCGGTCTCAGTTGTTGTCAACTTTGATCGGGTTTGATTTTGTTTATCAACATTTACATTATCACATGTTTATTTCAACATATCTTAGATCACGGTTATTTGCATCCACCTTATCCATTATCAGTTATTATATCTTTTATCAAAGTGGGTTGACATCCATCCTAGGAAGTTATCACTTCTCGGGACTGACCTTGTCAGGAAACCCACCATCTTATCTACTAATCATTTTTAGTTTAGCTTCTCTTTGTTGTGCATATTATCGGGCTCCTTTGTGGAGAGGCTCTTTTTACGCACGTACCTTCTTCATCACAATCACGTTTGCATATCGGAGGTAGCCTTAAACCATCCCATAGTTTTGAGTTTATTGATTTCTTGTATCCTTTTCATTAACTTGAAACATGAGCAAGAAATCTCATCAAACATTATGTCACGTGCGGTGGGACACGCCCTTTCTCTTTGGTGAGTTCTTTATTTTCTTCATTTCATTTCATATTCCATTTCTTTCTTTCAATAACCCTAGAGGTGGGAGATTCACTTGCTTGCATACATGTTATATTGCTTGCTTGGATCAACAATGCATCTATTTAAATTGCAGATTGTAAAAATGGAAAATAACATTATCTAGGTATTCCTCATTTTGTCCCTATTTTCTCCTTTTTGCATCTTTCTCCCTCCTTTGTTTGTGTGCTCTCATCGAACTTCACATTTCGTTTTGGATTTAAAAATAACACCTTCATGCTTGCTTTCTCACCTAGTATAAGTAGGAGGTAATCTTTTGCATCCACTTCTTTCACACACATCCAAAATCACAAATCAATTAACACATCTTAAACATATTCTACCAGGTGGAACTATTGGGATTTCATCACCCAATAGGAAAGTCACCACGGTGTTCTGGCCACGTTATATTTTTTACTATTGGTATATCGGCTAAGCGCCCAACACCCTTATCGTTGTGGTGCATGAAGTACGGGGGTAAGCCCCTATATCAAGCCACGTACTAGTAGTCATCACAAATTTATGCCTCATGTACCTTCGGGTATATTGAGGATGACATCTAAACATCATGAAACCATCCTTAGATTGGCCATTTCTTAGGTTCCCTTTGAGCCTTTCTTTTTCTTCTTCACACTTTTCTAATAAACAAGATAATTAACACTTTGTTGTTTGATTTTCTTGTCATATTAATAACCAACATAAGTTCTTGTTTTCTATTTCATGTCAATTCTTACGCGTTCTCAAAAGCAGAAAAATGGTCGAGGTAACCTCATCTGAAACATTCCTATCTCCAATGACCGTTCCCAAAAACATCCTCTCTTGTTGTCATTTCCTCCATGCTTTTGGTCACTTCCTCTTTAGTTACCCAATCTATCATTTTTATGGTTCCTTCTAATGAGCCCCCTATAGTTCATATACATTCCCATGTTAAGACTAATTCTCTCATCTACCACCATTTTATTCCTTCTAGGCATCTACACCCCCATCTGTCACTTCCTTAGAGACCTTTGGACCTCCCATTATCCCATGCAAATGCTTGGAGTTTGGAGGAACTCCCTGAATGCTAATCCATTTCTCTTCATGATTATCTTATCCATAAATCCATCGATCTTCGCATCGATGGAACTCCCCCTTCAACATATGTATGTTTATCACTCTCAACCCGAATCCACTCAAGTCCCCACCTCTCAATCTATGTCTTCTTTGTTAGAGCCATGAACAAGCTTACCATGGCCCAACATGAACATGGCGATTAACTAAAATTAACTAAACTAGGAGAAAGTATAGTGATAGTTAATCTAATCTAGGAGGACATAAATGATGTAAATAAGTATGTTAAAGGAATGTAAGACAAATAAATAATTAAAACTAATGAAATAAACCTAATGTGCGAGATTAAAGTGAGGAGAGAACTCGGTTGGTTGTAGGTGACTATCATAGGTGTCACAAGTATGATAGGAAATTCTAGAAGTAGAAACAACCACACAAAGGTCTGAAAAGAATTTGGATCTGGAGGATCGAGTGAACTAGAGTGCTGGAGAGGTATGCTAGGGTACCTCGGAGCCACCTGGTATGGCGAGAATAGGTGCCTGGTCTCGAAAAAAGCTCAAAATTTGATTCTTTAAAGGTCATGAGCTACTACTGTAACATTCATTGTCTATCATACTAGATGTCTTGGACTATGTCATATGTTTTGAATATTCCAAGAGGAATGATGACCACTTAAAAGACCCAAAACAAAGTATCAAAACCCTAAAAATAAAAGATGCGAGAATGAATGGGTCATCTTGACCTCATTCGCCACAACATTGTGCTTACTACTCTAAGCATTACACTACATTTTGAACCCAAATGTAGTTCTGAGTACGTGTGTGTGTGTGTGTCATGCCATAGGTGTTCTCGTGTTAATCACACTATGTGAAGTAGTGAGAAATAACTAAATGTAGAAAATGTAATAACATGTGTGCGTGGAATAGAATAGAATCCCTCCCCTTATGAAGTGTGTGTTGATGCATATCTCCTACCCTTGATGCATAGAACCTTGTGGATGCACGATTGATGCAATAGATGTGACTCTATATGGAGTGATAGTAGTAAATGACACTATGACCCTCATTATGGTCCCATAACTTTGTATTTATATAGTTCTCTTGATCGATTTTGTAATTAACCACTGATATGGCCGACTAGGAAAAGATAAGGCTAAAAAATTGCTAGAAAAGAGCCCAAAAGTGGTGAGAAAGTAGAAAAGGATCGGGGCACCCCAATGGGCACAGCCTGTGCGCCCAATTTAGGCTAAAATGGCGGGAAAGTGTTGAAGGTGACTAGGTATGTATATAAAAATGTGTGGGAATGACGAAATAAAAGGTAAAATAAGATGGCCAAAAGATGGGATTAATTAGTACTTTCTTCACTCAAGAACCTTCTAAATAGTAGTATGAGACCAAGCTAAATAATGCCTAAAGTGCATGATTTTGTGACTACATTTTGCCCCCACTTTATGTTGGTGAGCTAAAAGCTCGGTAACATAAAGTAGATAGAAGTGCATACCTAATATCTATGGAGAGTGTAGTATAAACGCGCCAAATGACTAAACTTAAGCATGGAATGACAAAAAAGAAGATGGAGGAGCATAGAATATAAAGATGAAAAATGCGCAAATAAAAAGTGATGAGAGTGAACCTAGGGTAGAATCGCCGTGTATAAGCGATATTGTGTGTAGTGTACATGAATGGTTAGTGAAGGCATGTGTCATTGTGGAATGTTGTTGTTGTTGCCCCCAATTTGATTGTTTGTTTCTCATACGATCGGACCTACAAAGAGAAAATGATCAAGTAGTCAAATATGTATGTATGTAAAAATGCTATGTAAAATACACATGTGTATAGAAATGTGTAAAATACGCTAAAAGGAAAGTGTAAATGGAACATGTGCACTTGATCTATGTCGAGAGAAAGGGTGTAGAAGGATATCTTGTATTGCGAGTTTTTTGGGTGATCTCACGCCACCCTAGCTAAAGAAGTGTACGAAGGAAATGTTATGTTTCCTCCAAGTCATGTAACCGCTTCTACAAAAATGTGTGAAGAGATCTCTGTAGCATCCTAGTTTTTGGGTGATCCGATGCCACCTTTGGTTGAAGAAGTGTAGAGAGGCACACCCATTGTAACCCGAGCCTATAACTTGCTTCCCATAAATGTTAAGGACACCATGTCTTGTAAAATTCAATGTGTACTGGGGTTCATAGATCGGTCTAAACCCACTCGTTATATGTAAACCTATAATGCCAAGGGTGGAAGGTACATTGTATTGAAGTGTAAATATGTTGTGTTAGTATGTAAACCCTCAAATGATGCCCCCACTCTTTAGGGGCACATGCGACATCGTTGATAGGAGAATGTGGCCCCAAAAGAGGACCAACAATATGTGCTCTATAACTCTACTACTGTAGGGGGAGGGAATGCACTTGGTAGAAACCAAGGTGTGCACAAACAAGGATGGCTAGCCAAAACAAGTGTTAGTTCGAAAACACATGCATGTAATAAGACAAGTGTAAAATAATGCGAACAAATGTAAAAACTACTAAACACAATAGTGTAAACACACAAGAGAAAAAGTAGGTTGCACAAAGCGGGTTGCAAACATGGGACATCACACATAATGTCGTAATACATGCAAGGGCATAATGGCGGCAAACAACAAATAAGTGTGTACACAAACATAGGGCAAAGCCCGTAGACAAAAAACAAACAATGAAAGACAAGTAGAAACAAACAAACAAGTAGTCATGGAAACATATAATCCTGTAAAACAAGTGTTACACATGGAACACCCGTTAGCATGTTAGAAAAATAACCCATATGTCAAAGCATGTATAATAAAATGTAAAGTGTTAAGTACAAAATGAAACAATAACACCTTATAGAGACGAATGTGGATGCCCCCAATGACTAGTGTAGGAAGGGTAGAAGGTGAGCATCCATGCCGCATGTAAGAGTCTTGTATCTATGATCACACTAAAGAATGCACGAGCGTGCATGTGTGTATGGTATAGATAATGACATATAATAAATCAATCAAACATGTGTAGTAAAGTGATCATGTAAAACACTAGTAAATAAGAATAAATTCCCCCAAGACAATGCAATATGTTGTGGATGGATGGAATGGAATGTAAGATGGAATGATAGGGGTTGCGTGCCCCGAGTGAATGGAAGTGTATGCAATGAGGTTCATTTTGATTTCCCTCTTAGAAGTCAAAAATGAAGTAAATGAGAGTGCATCATCGGTAAATGGTCAAGTAGTGTATGTTATGTCTAGTGCATTATGATGCATGTGTATGTGTATGTGAGGATATCAACACATGACTTAGCCTATGTGTATATCACTAAGTGTATGAGTGATGATTTAGCCTAAGTGTATATCACTATAAGATGAAAGAACGAAGGTGGTGATCTAGCCCTAAGCATATATCACTATATGATGAATGGACAAGTGATGATTTAGCCCTAAGTGTATATCACTATAAGATGAATGGACAAGTGATGATTTAGCACTAAGTGTATATCACTATATGATGAAAGGTAAGGAGTGGTGATGTAACCTAAGTTGTATACCACTATTTGATGAATGGATAAATGATGGTTTAGCCCTATTGTATATCACTATAAGATGAATGGATAAGTGATGATTTAGCACTAAGCGTATATCACTATATAATGAAAGGTAAGGAGTGGTGATGTAACCTAAGGTGTATACCACTACAAGATGATAAAATGGAGGTGGTGATCTAGCCTAAAGTGTATACCACTACTAGATAGAAAGAGTGAGTGACGATTTAGCCTAAAGTGTATGTCACTAGCCTAGAAATGTCACATGGTGAGTGTAAGGTCCATTTTATTTGTAAACCTCGGTAGTCGAGTATGGACTGAGGAACTAAAGTGCGTCATAGGGTGGTGAGTGTAGTGCATAGAAAACAATGTAGTATGTATGATGAGAAAAAATGACCATGTGATGAGTAGGATGTGTAAATGTGTGGTGTGTAAAATGTGATGCTAAATGTGTAGGATGTGTAATATGTAATGTGTAAAATGTGATGTAATAGGTGTAGATAGACTCATAATGTAATATGTAAGGATGAAATGTAAAGCTAGACTCATATATAATGTAAACTAGCATAACATGTAGAATATAGGTGATGTATAAATGCACAGTGTATGATGTGACTAAGTATAGGTTATGCGTAGATGGCCTAACAGTATATGGAATGTGTAAAACAAATAATATATGACCCTAGACGTGTAGATGATAGAAGTATTGGAAAACTAGTAGAAATGTGTGATGTATGAATGTGTAAATGTCACAATGTTGTAGGATAATTGTAGTCACAAAATCATTCACTTTAGGCATTATTTAGCCCGTCTCATACTACTATTTAAAAGGTTCTTAAGTGAAGAAAGTACTAATTAATCCCACCTTTTGACCATCTTCTTTTACTTTTTATTTCATCATTCCCACACATTTTTACATACATGTGACTATTTCAGCATTGTCCCATCATTTTAGCCTAAACCAGGTGCAGTGAGGCCTATCTTGGGGCACATAAGTAAGGCGCTCGGATCCACAGGGTGCCCCGATTTTGTTTTACTTTCCCACCTCTTTTGGGCTCTTTTCTAGCCATTTTCATCCTTATATTTTTCCTAGTTGGCCATGTCGGGATTAATTACGAAATTAGATCAAGAGAACCCTATAAATATAAATTTATGAGACCATAATGAGTGTCTAACGTCACTTACTACTATCTCTTCATCTAGAGTTTCATCCATTACATCACTTGCATCCACATAGTTTCATGCATCAAGGCTAGGATATTTGCATCAACACATAAGGGGGATTCTATTATATTCCATGCATACATGTTATTACATTTTCTATAGTTATTACTATTTGTTACTTCACAAAGTGCTGTTGCAAAAGAGCACCTAGGGAACGACAT
Source organism: Taxus wallichiana var. yunnanensis (assembly GCA_018340775.1). NCBI lineage: Eukaryota > Viridiplantae > Streptophyta > Pinopsida > Cupressales > Taxaceae > Taxus > Taxus wallichiana. The sequence continues at coordinate 82,433,875 of CM031238.1, forward strand.
GCACACACACACCAAAACTACATTTGAGTCCGAAATGTAGTGCGGTGCTCAATTTAGTAAGCCCATTGTTGTGGCGGTGAGGTCATTCGACCCATTCATTCTCGCATCTTTTTTTTTTAGGGTTTTGATGTTTCTTTGTCTTTTCACGAGTCATTCTTTCATCTTACATTATTTGATACATTCTGGACGTATGACTCGGTAGATCCATTGTGGTGACGGGGAATATTCTAGAGTACCTTGTGATCTTGTAAAAATAGATTCCGAGTTGTTCACGAGGACAAGGTACCTATTATGTAGACCAAGGTGCCTAGTTTCCTCCTAGGCACTTCGGTCCATTCGAGATCCTCCAAATCTAGCCTTTACGGGACTTTTTATGCAGTCATACCTATGACACCTTGTGATATTTAAACAATCAGCTAAGTCTTTTCCTTTTACATCTTTGCATACTTAGGGTTTTATTTCATTTGGTATAATTATTTAAAATCATTCCATATTGTCTTAGCATATTTTACAGCATTTTAGTCCTCCTATATTAGATTAACTATTATTATACTTTCCCATAGTTTAGTTAATCATTTTGGTGAACCCGACTCGACCTACACACTCTTATAATCCATATCTTCCTTAGGCTTCCTTCATCATGGCTATCTCCATTCATGACTTTTTACTCCTTCACCTTGAATTGCGAGCAAAATTATTACTCTTTTACTCACTACTTGTATTCCTGACAACACTCATCCAAACATAGTCTATAACACTTTTGCGGATGCATTCTCTCAACATATTACTTTCCCATCTGCTCCTCATAATGATTGTGCTACTTTTGACAATGATCCACCTTTGCATATTATCTCTCGCATTCATAACGTCATCATTAAGCGTACTTTGATTGACAATGGATCTAAGCTTAATTTATGTCCCATGTCATTTCTAGAAGTTTTAGGTCTTACTACTCGTGACATTAACCCCTCTAGCATTTCCTTGCATGCTTATGATGGCTCCACTCGTCCATGTCTTGGTCATGTCACACTACCCATCACTGTTGGTCCTAAGGTTGTCTAGACGGTATTTTTGTTGTTTATTTCCTCATTGCTTACAATGGTCTACTTGGTAGACCATAGCTTCATGCCATGTGAGTTGTTGCATCTACTCTCCATAAATGTGTTAAGTTCTTACATGATGGTGTAGAACATACGGTTTTTCATGACCATGATCCATTTTAGTATTGTGACCATGCTCCAAACACTAGTCTCCATATTCCACGTATTAATACTACACATGATCCTCAACCTATGGAGGACCTGCCACATTTACCACCACTCAATGGTACTATTATGTGATAGACGCCATTTCTTATGTGAAATATGTTACTACTCTTTGTTATGATTACTTATCGGGGCATGTCCGAGTCATGGATGTTGATCTAGTACATCCCCCTCCACGTACATTTCCTACTTTACCACGCTCACCATTCACTTACACACTTCTCATTCATAACTCACATTAGGAACATATTCCATTCGATCCTACATGTTATATCACTACATATTCTCATGATGGTCTAGCTCATCTTGGTTTCACTTTTGAGGACCTACATCCTTCTACTCATGCTCCTCATCTATATTATGGCTTTGTCACTATCACTACCACTTATAGTTTGCATGTTTTTCATCTTCTAGTATATTTATCACGTACCCCTTGTTCTTCTCCACTCACATTAGGGGACTCTTGGCTTACTTATATTGGAGGCACGTTAGATCCTAGTCACACCAATATTTCATTCCCTATGCTCTTTGGTCACGTTATCATTTGCAATAGTTCTTTTCTTGGATACTCGCATAATTTCACTTGGTGGTATGCACATAGTTGCCCACATCCTCTATTCACTGATGAGGAGTATTTTATGGGCATGTATCATTTACATCTCAATGGATCATTACATGATCAACCTAATACTATAGCTTACCAAGTTACTAATGCATATCCATTTGATTTTGATCCAGAGGATGACGATCTCCTTGACGAGTTTACATAGTCCTTGGCACACTACCGTGAGGGGGTGATTAACTAAAATAAGGATTTTAGAAAAATAGATTATATATTTAATCTAATTAGACACAGAAAATGTAATACAACTGAAATACTAAAATTAAGTATTTAATTTTGGTATTAAAATGAAATGGAAAAATGGAAATGGAAGGGCTAGGGTATCAACCTAGAATTAACTTACACGACTATATATTGGTGAAGCATGATGATGTGCGTGATTTGGTGAGTGTGATTTAGGCGGCTCGGGGTGGCGAGAAGTTAAAGATACGACTAAAATGAGGCGCTTGGTAGGATGTTGGGGAACCCCATGACACCACTGGTCTATGTTTAAGGCATTGTAGTTTGTAGAAATGCTCAAGATCGAATCTGGTTGTATCGTAGGAGCTTGCAATACCTTTGTTCCAATCATGCAGTTTTCATTGTACCTTCGCTTGTGTCGCCAATAATATGATATGAAGATCTACTTGTAAAACCCCATACAAATCATCAATTCCTAAAAAATAAATATGCAAATGAAGGGTCGGACTAACCTTACCTACTACAATGGTAGACTTACAACTAAGTGTTGCACTACATTCCAGACCCAATGTAGTTATGTGTGCTTGTGTGTGTAATATTTTCCTAGGATGCCCTAGCCTTGATGATGCGAAGTAGGGGTAATAACTAGATGTAAAAATGTAAATGGTGGATGAAATAGAATGAATACAACCCTTTCCCCCTATGCTTGTGTGATGCAAATGTAGTAGATGCCCAAATGCAGTCCCTTTCCTTAGTATGCAGTTTCCCTTGATAGTAAGATGTCCACCCATAATGTAGTAAGTATGCTATGTTTATATAGGGATCTCTTGTTCAAATTTCGACACTAATGACCCAAAATGTCGAATACCTCCTAAGGAATGCACGGGATAAGAACAAAGACCAACCTTAAAAATATAAATTAGAACCACGAATCACAAAAACACGGGTACCCAAAACCATGGCTGGGGTGCCCTAGTGCATCCCTAGGCCCCGTGTCAAACACTCGAAGATGACAAATGACCAAATAACGACATGTGACACATGTTGAGAGACAACCAGAACCACATAGACAATTGATGACCATGTATGACGAAAGTGACTATAATGTGACTAATTAACCTGACAACAAACTAGGGAATAGGACATTAGTGAATACTTTTATTATGTGACATCCATATATAAAATAACATACCCGGTGGTTTAAATGTAATAGTAAGTACGTGAATTTTGTGACTACATTTTCCCCCACTTTATGTTGGTGAGTGAAAAGATCGGTAACATGAAGTAGATAGAGATGCGTAGCGAATAAGAGTCGGAGAAGCCCATGATGTAGAAGAACATGCAAATGTGTAGTAGAAGTGTTCCAATAGAACTATAAAGTGTGTCAAACCATGGATCAACGAGTTGATTCATGTAACATAACGAAAGAGTTTAAATATCGTGATGAAATGTACTAAATGAATGTGATGATTAGGATGTATGATGATTTCAAATGTGGTATGATGATGAATAGGTGGGTAGGGAGTGATCAGTTCCCAACCCGAACACTTGTATATGAATGAATAACTAGAGGACTTGGGCATTATGGCGTCGGAGGAAGAGTGTAGGGATAAAAGTGTGTTATTCTCCAATCTTTAACTACATCCCCAAGATCTAGTCGTTGTAGATGGACTCAAATCAAATTTTGGTTTTGGATCCAAATGATTTTGATCAAATAGTTGACCCATATAGCAGTGATATAGGAAGGCACTCTTGCCCTCACTCTACGAGTGTCGCTACTGATGTGAAAGATTCCAAGTTAGATCATCGGAAGTGAACGTAAGATGAAAATGGTAGCTCCTAAGTTAGGTCATCTAGGAGGAGATGTGAGATGAAAATATGGCTTCCAAGTTAGGTCATCTGGAAGCGAGCACAAAATATAGAATAACTTCCCAAGTTAGGTCATCTGGGAAAGGGTGATGAATGTAACTCCCAAGTTAGGTCATCTGGGAGGCCGCTTGTAGATTGGATGATATGATTTTTATTTTTGTTGATTTAAACGTGTTGATTTTGATTGGTTGATTAATTATTTTGATTGGTTACTCATGGAGATATTTTACACTAGTTGCCCCTAGGTTAGGTCATTAGGGGGAATCCATGGAAAAATGATGAGCGATTTTATGAGAAAGGGTTTTGATCATTTTTTCCCCGATTATATCATTAGGTGATCATGGGATCATTTTTGAAAGTTCCCTAAACATCCCAAAATTGTTTGAGTGCATAATATCATCTCAAGAGCTTTCCAACGCATTTGTGAGAACGCGACAAACGGACATCGGGAGCTCTAGATATGTTCGGTCAAAGTTCAGACAACGGGAAAGTCAACTCTGGTCAACTGGTCAATATTGGACTGAATCACACTGTGACACGTGGCTTGCCAAACACTCGTCGAATTCGCTTGATTTTCCTATCGGGAGATGACAAGTGGACTACAGGATTACCGAGTTAATTATTTCTATTCCACATTGTATGGGTCGAAATTATATTGGTAAGGCCACTTTCCAAATGCCACATGTATATATTAATGTTTAAAACATTAGTATTAAACCATGTTATTGCTAAGCACGTGGGTGGTGAAGCGGTTGTTTGGGAGGCATTAAGCCTTGCCACGTGGAAGAAGGAAATTGAAGCGGTGGTAAGGAGGCCCATGCGTGGACTGTCCCACGTGAAGAATGGAGTAGGTAAGGTTTAATAAAACCTTACCCAAATATAAAGGCCATCAAATGTGGGATGAATACCCACTTTAGCATATAAAAACCGCCCTCTTCACCCTTAGCCGCTCAATGGGGATTTTTATCCTATTTAAAATGCTAGGCGCTCCACATGGGATTTTAACCCATTTTAAAATGCAATCCGTTTTTATCCCATTACCAATCTTTACGGGATGAGGCTATTATTAGCCTTAGGATAATTTTAATGCATTTTTTAAGGGCCCTATTTTTTGTATAAATAGGGAACCCATTCTATTGTAATGGACACACATTAGACACCGAAGCCACGGAGAAGCTCATTGCTAGAGCACGGAAATGGTGGACACACTTTGGTGTAACACATTAGACACACCGGTGCAATGGAGAAGCTCATTGCTAGAGCACGGAACAGTGGACACCGGTGCAACGGAGACACCGATCCCGAGCTTATTATTTGTTAAGCTTATTTGCGGGATGTGTCGACAAGTATTGTCTATTGGCCTATTATTTTAGGCAATATTAGATGGAATATTTGTGATTGGGAGTGAAATGTAAACTACCCAATAGGCCCATTGAGCCACACCAATTACTTGTAAATCCTGGATTGTCGACCGGAGTGCTAGCTTCGCATTGTTTGCGTCGGGAAGGCCGATCACAGCCGAAGGAGATTGTACGCCAGGAAGGTGGAAGTCGGGTGCTATTTTTCACCCTTGTCGTCTGAAGAACTGGTGTACTGGTAGGCAAGTAAAATTCCATTAGGTTTTCTTGTGAAAGTACTATTGTAACTTACAAGTTTTGACTAGTGGAATGGTTCGATCACGAACCCGGAGACGTAGGCAATTGTCGAACTTCGTAATCAATCTGTGTGCAATTGTCGTTATTGTCTTGCATTATTTTAAATTGATTACTTAAAAGGAGTAAATTATCGGCAAATAATCGAAGCCTATAAGGGTCCGAGATCGGAGTCGTAATAATCTGATTATTTTCGGATCAAGTTTGGTATCAAAGCTGGTTGTTGGCCTTCAAACTTGCTAATCTCTGAGCAAGTTTGGTATCAAAGCTGGTAATCGACACTGCAAACATACTAATCTCAAGCAAGTTTGGTATCGAGTGGTAAATCGATTAACGAGTGATCGCTTCAAGTAGTGCGTTAGTTGTTCAATTTGTGTGAGCAGGTACAAGTGCACTATGGGCAAGATGTCTAAACAGCAAAGCTCGAGGAAATTGAAGCTTATAATCACCAGATCCAGAGAAGATAACTCTCTCCTATGATCAATGTATTCCTCCTTGGAAGAGGAGTATGCTCGTTTGAAATCGTAAGCTGCAAAACCAAGGATGAGCTCTTGGCGAGGTTGAAAAGTGTGGTGATCGAAGAAGGAAATACCTTCAACTTCGAGATGCAGAGGCCATCCCATGGCGAGATGATCAGACCGTAAGTTGTTCACCACAGAATCTTCTTCTTCCTCCCATTCGGTTCGATTCGAGTAATGAAGTCTTTGGTTTGTTTGAAAAGCATACTAGAGGCATTGGATCTAAGTTACTAGATAAAATGGGATTTGATGGAAGAGGCCTTGGTAAAAATGGCCAAGGTATTTCTAACCCAATACAGGTCGAGGATCATCCTCGTTTTGCAGGTTTGGGTTATCCTAGTGTGGGAATGGAAATTGGAGAATGCTCCAAGAACGCTGACGGGAGACAAGCTTCCGAAAGCAAAGTGAATACCCCACTAGTCCTGCAAGAAGATTATGAGCAGGAAAGTTGTGCTTCGTCATCACAGGCAGGATGTGGTAAGAGAAATCAGCGAAGAGGTAATGAGATTCCACCTCCAGTTTCTTACCATAATCGTAAGCACAATAAAACTTCTGATCCACTTTTTCAGCTTAAGAAGTATGGTTATGATTTTCAGAAGATGTGGAATTCTTTTCCATGTACTTTTTGTGGATTGCATAATCATTCAGTGGCCAGATGCTGGAAGAGAAGGACACTGATGAAGAAGTTGATGCCGTTCATCAAGAACAAGGCAAATCAGAAAGACCAATCTCATCATGCAGAGTCGAGAAATGGTAGAAAGAGTTCCTCATCCCAGAAGAAGGAGATTAAGAGGAATTTTTGTGCTCATTGCTAAAGGAATGGGCATCGGGTGGAAAATTGTTGGAAACTACATCCATCTCGCCATCAGAGTAATGGCAAGCCAAAGATGGAATGGAGGCCTATTGCAAAGGCAGAAGAAGTTTCTACTCCACCACCAGTTGACAAGTCAACCCAGGACCAGGTAATACCTAAAAGTGAAAGTCCTTTCAAATGGGTAAGTCAACAATTTTTCAATTATATATTGCATAATTCAGATTGATGAATCGTATGCAGTATTAAGTTTGGAGATCAGATATTGTGAGAAAATGCTGAGAGAAAGGTTTACAATACTCAGTGGATTTTCTTACTTAGAAAATTTGATTAATGCTCCTAACATATCTCCTAATCAGCGTGTGAGTACCTATTACAGCTTGGATACAGGATTTGACTCATATAAAGCTTGGAGATTGATCTGCCATTTGTGCAGACAATAGAGTTCACAGAGATCAGCTCGGAACTTCATTCTGTGTAGAGGCATTGTGACCGTGCAGCAGAATGGTAGTTGAATCACCGTTGGCATTGACGTCAGGTCGAAACTTCATTCTGTGTAGAGGCATTGCGACCGTGCAATAGAATGGTACCTGATATTGTATGTCAACAAGAAGAGCTCTCAAAGGATTAGCTCAACGTCATTCGGTGTCAAGGCATTGTAACCACACATACGAATGGTAGCTGATCAACAGACTTAGCATCATGCATTGGAGGCTTGAGGTCTTGAAAGAGGCTTAGCATCATGCATCGGAGGCGTTGAGGTCTGACATAGACTTAGCATCGTGCATCGGAGGCTCGAGGTCTTGAAAGAGGCTTAGCATCATGCATCGGAGGTGTTGAGGTCTACAGAGACTTAGCATCATGCATTGGAGGCTCGAGGTCTTGAAAGAGGCTTAGCATCATGCATCGGAGGCGTTGAGGTCTATAACAGACTTAGCATCATGCATCGGAGGCTCGAGGTCTTGAAAGAGGCTTAGCATCATGCATCGGAGGCGTTGAGTGCAGCTAAAAAAGGACAAGGCATTGTCCATCGGTGACATCGGATCAATCAAAGCTCTACATAACATGGAGTTCCTTCAAACCAATTCGGATTCTGCGGAATAAACTCGGAGCCAGGAGCTATGTTATAGAGTTAAAGAAGATCCTTGTTGTCAGATATCAAGAAGCTTAGCACCGCACAGAAGGAGCGTTGAGGTTTCATTCAGAAACTTAGCACCATAAAGTGGAGGCGTGGAGGTTTTCTTCGGATATCAAAGTGGCGCGTGAAGCGTCGTGGGCCCATAACCCACAAGTCCCAAGATCGGAGCGAGTTGTTGAAGTGAGAAGGTTGGAGGAGAAAACCCAGGGTCTACTACGGTAGCACTTCGAGGTGGCAGCTAAGATTTTGAGATTCAGACAGTATGGAAGCTTTTTGGGACAAAAGCTTTTCTCAAATAGTGGGGAGGTGTGATCGGGGATCATTTTTTAAAGTTCCCTAAACATCCCAAAATGGTGTCAAGTCAATGAGAAGATCATCTCAAGATATTTCCAATGACTGTGAGAATGCGACAAACGGACATCGGGAGCTCTAGATATGTTCGGTCAAAGTTCGGGACAGGCGGGAAAGTCAAACTCTGGTCAACTGGTCAATATTGGACCGAATCGCACCTTTGTGACACGTGGCTTGCCAAACACTCGTCGAATTCGCTTTTCGATTTTCCTATCGGGAGATGACAAGTGGACTACTGGAATAATAAGCTTGAGTTGTGTCCACCACCTTGAAGCAATCACTTCCTGGATCTGGTGATTATAAGCTTCAATTTCCTTGAGCTTTGACTGTTTAGACATCTTGCCCATAGTGCACTTGTACCCTGCTCACACAAATTGAACTAACTGCACCAACTTCAAGCAATCACTCATTAATCAGATTTACGGACTCCGATACCAAACTTGCTTCGGAGATTAGTAAGTTTGCGGTGTCGATTACTAAACTCGATACCAAACTTGCGAGAGATTAGCAAGTTTGAAGGCCAACTGACAGCTTTGATACCAAACTTGATCCGAAAATAATCAGATTATTACTTAACGATCTCGGACCCTTATAGGCTTTGAAACCGATTATTTGCCGATAATTTACTCCTTTTAAGTAATCAATTTAAAATAATGCAAGACAATAACGACAATTGCTACGAGAATGATTACGGAGTTCGGCAGTGCCTACGTCTCGGGTTCGTGATCGAACCGTTCCACTAGTCAAAACTTGTAAGTTCAATAGTACTTTCACAAGAAAACCTAATGGAATTTTACTTGCCTACCAAGAAACCGGTTCTTGGACGTGACGACAAGGGTGAAAAATAGCACCCGACTTCCACCTTCTGGCGCACAATCTCCTTCGGCTGTGATCGGCCTTCCGACGCAAACAATGCGAAGCTAGCACTCCGGTCGACAATCCAGGATTTACAAGTAATTGGTGTGGCTCAATGGGCCTATTGGGTAGTTTACATTTCACTCCCAATCACAAATATTCCATCTAATATTGCCTAAAATAATAGGCCAATAGACAATACTTGTCGACACATCCCACAAATAAGCTTAACAAATAATAAGCTCGGGATCGGTGTCTCCGTTGCACCGGTGTGTCCACTTCTGTGCTCAGCAATGAGCTTCTCCATGCACCGGTGTGTCTAATGTGTTGCGCACCGGTGTGTCCACCATTTCCGTGCTCTAGCAATGAGTTTCTCCGTGGCCCGATTGTCTAATGTGTGTCCATTACAATAGAATGGGTTCCCTATTTATACAAAAATAGGGCCCTTAAAAAAATGCATTAAAAATTATCCTAAGGCTAATAATAGCCTCATCCCGTAGCATGTGTAATGGGATTAAAACGGATTGCATTTTAAAATGGGTTTAAAATCCCATGTGGAGCGCCTAGCATTTTAAATAGGATAAAAATCCCCATTGAGCGGCTAAGGGTAAAGAGGGCAGTTTTTATATGCTAAAGTGGGTATTCATCCCACATTTGACGGCCTTTATATTTGGGTAAGGTTTTATTAAACCTTACCTACTCCATTCTTCACGTGGGACACCCACGCATGGGCCCCCTTAACACCGCTTCAATTTCCTTCTTCCACGTGGCAAGGCTTAATGCCTCCCAAACAACCGTTGCACCACCCACGTGCTTAGCAATAACATGGTTTAATACTAATGTTTTAAACATTAATATATACATGTGGCATTTGGAAAGTGGCCTTACCAATATAATTTCGACCCATACAATGTGGAATTAGAAATAATTAACTCGGTAATCCTGTAGTCCACTTGTCGTCTCCCGATAGGAAAATCGAGCGAATTCGACGAGTGTTTGGCAAGCCACGTGTCACAAAGTGCGGTCGGTCCAATATTGACAAATTGATTGACGAGTTTGACTTTCCCATTGTCCGAACTTTGACCGAACATATCTAGAGCTCCCGATGTCCGTTTGTCGGCGTTCTCACGGTCGTTGGAAAGCTCTTGAGATGATATTATGCACGACACCATTTTGGGATGTTTAGGAACTTTCAAAAATGATCCCTGATCATTAGGGGAGTGATGAAATATCGCATAAGAAAAATTGTGTTTTTGCCCCTGATTAGGTCATTAGGGGAATTGATGGAAAAATATTGCACAATGTATTGGTAAATGTTTGAAAAATGGATGAATTGGCCATGTTTTAAGCATGTTTTAATGTAAGGAAATTATAGGATGCCCCAATAATATGGCCCCCTTTCGGTGAAAGTGGGAGGATGGAAAGAACGAGCACAAAGTGAAAGTAATCGATAATACGTGAAAGTGTGTATGCTTGGAAAATAATACCCAAGAGAATATATGTAATGTGTGTGAAACATGTTATATATGGTGGTAGGTGAAAGTATAAAAATAATGTAAGTAAATGGGGTGCAAATCGTAGTAAAAATGCTCAAGATATGGGCGAAACAGTGTAACGGGTATTCGTTGTGGAAATAAGCGCGAAATATGGACCTTAATATAGTTAGTAATGAAAAGTAACTATAAATAGTAAAGTGAAAATGGGTTTTGTTACTTCTTTTTTATTTTGCGTGAATGTGAGAGTGTGTGCTAGAGCAAGTTAAAATGCCTCAGCGAGAGCACTATGTCTGGCCAGGTTTGAGAGAGTGGTGGCTGTTGTAGTGTCGTGTACTACCGCAAAATTGGTAAGTGTATTGATTTTCACAAAATGTATGGTGTATTTGTCATTGTGGTTGAAATTTTGGAATTTTAAGTTTTGAATTTTCTCAAAGCATTTCTCGGTCTCGACAAAAGCGGTCGGTCACTAGTGGCCCATGGGAATGGAGCACCCAAGTCAGGCATTGGTGTCCTACTCTAGGTGCCTCAATCCCGCATCTGGGTGCCCTAGTCCAAAATTTGTGCTTTTTAAGTGGTTGATGGTTTAAAACTTGTTTCTAGTATGTTGTATGAGTGTGTTTTGGCATGTATTGAGTTCTAACGTGGCTTTTGTTATTGTTTGGCGGTGTGCAGAGGGATATCACTTGAGGGAGTTCCGTGGCGGTTGTCATATGAGTACTTTACTAGGATTGGGTTTGTCGGTTGATGATTGGGATTTGATGGACCATGTCGGCCTATGGCATATAGCATAGATAGGGATGTGCCCCATAATATGCCTATGTTAACTACGTTGTGCGAGAGATGGTGTGTCGATACGTGCACATTTTGGTTGCCTGGGGAGATGACTATTACATTAGAGGATGTATATCGCATATTGCGATTGTCGGTGGTTAGGGAGAGAGTACAGTTATGAAAGTGGAGGATATATAGTGGCGAGATGCGGGCCGTGAGATGATATATCAAGTGGGGACTCTAGTTCCTACTGAGAGGCCCATATAAGTTTGGATGCCATATTGTGATCGATGTTCGCACTTGCGAGAAATTTATAGTGGTGGTAATTGCATCATGTATAACTATAGAGAGAGGAGGTGTATGCATCTTGTATAAGATGTGGAACATATGCCGGTGGATAAAGGAGACGGGTATGATGTATGCATCGGCACGGTGTGTGTTAGCCCACTTATATAGAGACTTATATCGGTTTACACAAGATGAGCATGGTGGAAGGATATGAGTCACCACACTACTGCATGTATGGTCTTATCGGCACATAGCCGTACCGTGCGAGGCTAGTTGTAGGCCCACTGGGGAGTGGGTGTGTCCTAAGATATTTACGAGGAGATGGGTGGATATTCGTAGTAGGAAGATGGACACAGATACCTTCAGGAGACACTTATAGATAGGATGGGGCCCGAGTCGGTTATATGGAGGCCATACCACGACTATGGGGATGACCAGAGGATGCAAAGATGTTGTGTTGTATTGAGAGGACTATGTGGCTAGAGGATCGCTTCCCTAGTGTGGTGGAGCTTTTTCGGATGGAGAGAGTGTCACATAAATTTGGTATGGCTCAAGATGTGCCCCCAGAGCCATACATATGGTTATGAGTTATGAGATCACCAAGGAGGGACGAGGCTAAGCCGGGGTCCACAAGAGAGCAGCTAGTACCATCGGGGCCAAATGTGGTAAGATCGACGATAATGGAGGTTTATTGGGATGATGCGCATTGAGCAGAGAGGAGCACCATGCATGGTGGGAAGCACATTGATGGCGATTGATGTACCCATTATTTGTAGGCTTGATAGGGTTACGTCATGGAGGGGGAGGATAGAGGGAAGCACATGCCCCGATCTTATAGCAAGGGTGGTGGTTGAGCGTAAGTATTTATATATGTTCGCATTATTTTTGTTATAGTTGTCTATTTTTATTTTTTACAATGATCTAATACATTGTGGTGTGTGTTTATAGGTGATGTGTATTAGTCGTTGATTATGTACACATCCATCCATGCGTTGACACGAGAATGTGCCAAATGATGTGCTAGTGGCGGTATACTTGAGTGGGTGGATGATATCGCAGGGAGCACGCCCATCTATTTGGCCCAGGCCAGTGGTTGTAGCGGCAACAACATATATTGTGTTGTTAGGCAAGAGAGACGAGGCGAGCAAGGAGATGCGGCGAGCCTAAGAAGCGGTATGTGGTGGTCCCTTAGCTCGGGACGTGTATACGTGGTATGTAGATTTACCATGTCGGTTCTCGGAGCAGTTATGGAGATTAATTTATCGCAGAGGCGGGTTTAGAGGTATCGGGGCCGTGAGAAACGATGTCGTATTAATGGAGAGGTGTTTAGTTCTAGGGCTCTCATAGTTCATGAGAGTGATAGTGATGATGAGATTTGATTTGGACTATTGCATATGATGTAGGGGAGCGTGCCACCCAATCAGCTATGAGATATGTTTTAAACTGATAATTATACTAACAATGTATGTATGGATGCCTATTTTTGATATATGAGAAATCTATGTTTTGGCCATTGTGATGTAATAGATGGTATATGATTCTATGGTAATTATCCTAGTGTTTGTATTGTTCGTGTTTTGATGAATGTGTATGTGAATGTTAGTAATAGTAGAGGTAATGCATGTATGGTGAATGAAAACAAATGTCAAATAGAATGTTGTGATTGTAATATGTATCGCGTAAATGATAGAATGATCGAGTAAAATGAATGAACATATCACAACAAATGTGTGAAGATGTAATGTAAGTGCAATATGTTAGTGTGATGAAAGTGGGAGGGGGAAGATGAGAAATGCCCCTAGTGTGTGAATGAATGAGCTCATTTAGTTAAGACCCCTCGGTAGTAAAGTATGAGTTGTGTAAGCAAGAGTGCGTCATTACGTAATGATTGAGTGCGCTTTGATGAGATGACGAAATGCGTGGTGAAAGGTTCTTAGAAAAATCCCTCAACAATCATGTAAGAACCATAAGAACATAAGTGTGTCATCGGGGGTAAGGTGATAATGATCACCTACCAAAGACCAAGATGATGTGTGGCGGTGGAAGCATGTGGAATGGATGTAGCATAAGTGTATGAACTTAATTACATGTCATATGGAGTGACCATGGGGTATGCAGAGGCTAGTGAAAATCCATAGGATACATGCGGTGGATAGTGTGAATGTGGAGGATGCGATAAATGTAGTGGTGTAAGCAATGGATTGGGTGGATAGTGTACATGCAACGATGTTGAATGATGAATAAACTTAGTTCTAGTGGATAAGACTCGGGTGGGGTACTTTATTCTATTGTGGTGAGGGAGATGATTTTTTTACAAGAGGTAAAATATATGACACCCGTGTCTTCTAGTTGTTGCAATTTCTCCGTTAAGGTGAAAAAACCATTGTCTCGGTGTCCATTGATGTGGTGGTAATTATAGTAATATTGGTCATGTTGACGTTATAAGTGGTGTGAGGGTGATGTTGGTTGGAAGGAATTCGGATTAAGCGTTCATTAAGTAATATACGCAACACATCATGAGGTGAGAAACATAAAGGCTCACGTGACTTAAGTGAAGTAGTGGAAGTAGTAATGATTGCGAATCTAGAGAGACATGTGTTTGAGGTTGAGGAGTAGGTTGAGGTTGTTGACTTTGCACTTTAGGTGGGGTGAAAGACTAGAGGGTGGAATGGACGGAAAAATATGTGGAACGACAATAATATGGGAGGAGAGAAGATCTTGTTCTAGGTCAATAATTTTTGTAACATAATAGGATGAATGACTCAAAAATACCATATTCTAACCTTTCCTTAAATGGAGGAATGAGGCCACGACAAAAATGAACTATTTCTCTAAGTTAGTGGGTTGGAATATAAGTTGATGGGTACATGTGTTAAAGCGTAAAATGTAATCCTAAATAGGTTCGAGATAAGCCCACGATGTAAAGTAGGTATGCGGTCGTAGGGCCATTATTGAGAATGAAACAATGGAAGAAAGTGTCCTCCATGTAGTAAAAGTGGTAATAGACCCAAAAGGTAGGCGAGTGTACCATTGAAGTGCCTCATCAACAAGCGTAATAGAAGGCCTTAAGAAGTAGTTACTCATTAGGATAGGAGGCCATAAGCTTTGTGGTAGTGTAAGAGATGGGCATGAGGATCACTTTTTCCATCAAAGTATGTGAATTTAGGCATGATAAAGTATTTAGGGAAAGCAAAATTATGAATCTTCTTAGGAACTAGGTTCTTTGTACGCACCCAAAATTACATGTGCAACATTGTCGGAAAAAACGATTCAAAAGGTCTGTAATGATGATTCAAGTCCTTTCAAAACGTATTCGAGTTCCTAAACCCATTTGCAGTACATATTTGTATCCTATACATCCTTACTTATCTTTTCCACGCTTTCTTCCAGCTTCCCGCTCATTTCGTGCATATTTTGGCCTTTAGTGTTAGGACCGTCGCCCGCTTGGGCAGCGGTTCTGAAACCACCACCATGCATGGCGGTGGTTTTGAACTGCCACCTGGCGGGGTGGTGGTCCTACATGCTTTTTCTAGAAATCTTCATGCATGATTTTAACACGCGTGATTTCACTTAACTTGACTTAGGGTGCATTTGTGAACCAAATTGCCTAAAATGGTCTTGTTTGCATGGTATTCCTTCCCTCTTCTATTTTTAAATAGATTTAATTAGTTTGAACTACCTCTTCACCCAATGATTTGGCACTCCAAGGATGCCTTGTGTATGAAGGCACATCCCAACCAATTCCTATATATTCAATGTTTGTATTCAAGCAAAGGGCTTGAGAATTTTGTGTATCTTGCATAGTATTACTACCACAATCCTGCTGGAAATTACATAGCCAAGCTCTGTTCACTTGTGTTATCTCTCTTCCACTTGCATTGCAACTAGACTGCCTTCAAGCTACCATTTCTCAAGTGTCTTCTCTGTTGTTGCCTTTGCATTCCCAATTCCTTGGACTCATATGGACACACAGAGAAAGAAAGGATAAACTAAGGGGACAAGTCATCACACACTATATTTACCTCTATTATGTGAATTCCAAGTTGGATTTGTTGTTTGATTTCCTTCATTACTGCAATTTATCATTGTTACATCATATCAAATAGAGTAGAAATCAATTTCCTTTCATTTGTAAGTAATTAGTTAATTTTCAAGAGGGTTTAAATCATTAATAACAACTCCCGAGTGACGGATCCTCTTCTTCCGTCCCTATGGATCTGAAGGAGAGAATATCTATAAGAGGTTGTCTACATATCATAGATCATTTGGAAAAGTTCTTGTTGTAAGTTAGTTTAGTTTCAATACACTTAACACAGGTGAATAACCACACTGGGTTATTTTGCTTGTTTAGTTTTAGTGTAGAAGTAGATTTGATTATTTAGAATAAAAGCAAATTGTTTGTAATTATGATGTTTCAGTTTTGTTGTTTTATTTAGGTTAGTTTCCTTTCAGTCAGTAGCATAGATTGTTAGTTTCATCTGGTTGATTTGGACACTTCAAACGGTTCAACACTTAGATCCAAGTTAGGCAAACAAACCATAGGGAATTTATGTTACCCATTCATAGCCTCTAAATCTCCCCTTTGCCAACTCATCTACTAGGATATCACACTACCAGATCTTAGTCATTGATCCTCCTATAGTTATCCACAGACATTTCAACATCGGCTGCTCTGGCACGACCTCATGGGGTTGAGTGCGGTTGAAGGTTGCATGCCAATTTTCATCTGTACAAATTGGTGAACCCAATGTGAAGGATTAATTCCTTCTTGTTTCCTTTTCTTTCATTGTTAGTACCTCACCTCTCCATTTCTTCCCCTATTTTGGTAGGTATTTTATACTTTCTAAAATATGTCTCGAAGATATTTTGGTGGGCCATTTGGCTCTGATAGATATTACACCAACGTTTAACCACAATAGTCCCATTCTCTTTGAGATGGGCGACAATTACACAAGCAACATCTAAACCTCCCCTAATTACACTTCAAACCCCATTAGCTATGTAAGGATGGAGGAGGTTGATCAACCGTTAAATATGCAATATGATCAACCCAATGCAAACCACATTGTTATCACAAATGGAATAGGTTCTTACCATAGAGTCTTGTCAAGACCTCACATTGTCATGCAATCAACAGAAGATGATACATTTGCATGAATAGTTAATCCTCTTTGTTAGATAGATTAGTCTTTAGATAGAATGAAGGCTATGAACCTCTAAGATTTTGAATGCTTATCCTAAGATTCTTACTTTTGAGGAAGACAAGAATTATAACACTGAACAATTCATGACATGGTATCATGAGCCTACTCAATCAAACCCTACGCCACAGGCACCCCAACAAGGGACTTAATCCTCTCCCA
Organism: Taxus wallichiana var. yunnanensis; assembly: GCA_018340775.1. Taxonomy (NCBI): domain Eukaryota; kingdom Viridiplantae; phylum Streptophyta; class Pinopsida; order Cupressales; family Taxaceae; genus Taxus; species Taxus wallichiana. The sequence goes on from CM031238.1 coordinate 82,451,054, forward strand.
AATATCTTATTTCTACTTTATTAGGGAGGATTAGATAACTAGAAAGTGCCTAGACTTCACAACCAACACATGTAATAGGGTAGAACATGGGGTATCCAGTTGACAGCAAAGGATACATCCCTTCCAATGAGAAACCAATGCAATATCTTGTATGACAAGGTTATCTAGTTCATTCAAATCCAGGTGATCTTCTCATAGGGTTAGACACACTAGGGATGGGTCCTCATCCTTCTCAATCTTATCCTACGCAAGGGTTGGCCAGAAGTGTGTTCTTGAAATGCTACGATAATGAGCGATGCGATGTTCCCTAGTTTTATGCCCATTAGTCCATATCCTGGTACTATCCCACCTTACATGCACATGTATTCAAAAACTCCCCAAATGGACCCATATGCCATTCCCGCTCCCTACATGCCATATCAAGGGACCCCATACATTCCCATCAATGTTTATAATGCATCTTATCCAACTCCTCCTCCTCCACCTCCTCATCAAGGATCTTCAATGGTGGAATCTTACACAATGGGTACATACGCTAAGTACTTAAAGGAGCCTATTGACTTCACCATACGTGGTGTCATGCTTCCATGCCCATTGTCAAATCTTCCAAAATTTAAGGGAGAAGGAGACCGAACGCTCATATCAAGGCCTACACTACTACTATCAGGGACTTGCTTCCTTGGGATGTTGTAGTGGCTAAGATATTTCCAAAGACTCTCGAAGGAATCACATTGGATTGGTATTACCAAATTCCTAAAGCTTCTATACATTCTTTTAAACAATTTGTTTTCGAATTCATCAAATCCTTTGACATGAACAAGTTGTTGTGTATAGGGATTAGGGAGTTTCTACACATTAGACAAGAGCAAAATGAATATGCCACTCATTTCATCCAAAGATGGCATCAAGTTCTTTATTCCTCTGCAAGTGCACCCAACATGGACCAGATGGAGCTTTGTGATCTTTTTTTGCACTCGCTCAATCAAGAGACTAAGGAAGAGGTCCAAAATTTTCCTTTCGTAGTTATGAGGAAGTTTTGGAAGGTATGCTTTGAATTGACCAAGCCACTATTGATAGTGGGCGTAAGACCTACGGTTCCAATGGGAAATTGGTATCCCCAAATCAAAATAATGAAAATTATCAAAACAATGGTGCCAACAACTAAGGACTTAAGGGTGTGAATCGCAATCATGATCGAGGTGTTACCACGAATGGTCTGCTACTGGATCAAGCTAAAAACACTAGTTTTACAAACAATGGTAAAACTAACAATAACAATAACACGGGAAATCAAAGAGTCCCTAACATTGTGTTTTCTGTCAACATAGTTGATGTAAACCGACCCCCGTAAAAACAAAAATCAAACCCAAGGGTCAAACTAGTATCAAAACTTTGACCAAGGGGCAATGAATCATGGTTATAACAATCAATTTCAAAATTATAACTGATGTTATAATCAACAACAACAAAAAGCTTATCAAAGGCCAAAAGATTATGACCCTAACCTATATTGTGGTTTCCAAAATTTTTGAGGTCATGATGATAGGAATTGCCGTAATTGCAATAAGTTTCTGCAAAGACTTCTTGAAAACCAAAGGCAACTCTTTGTAGATATGTTCCTAGAAAATTTTGAAACAAACCCACAACCTAGTCATACCGGACTTGTCACACCTCAAAATATGAACCCTAAACATCCTAGGGATTCCCAAGTGAATCCTCAGAAATATAAACAAGGGCATTCCTATAGGAAACAACAACCATGAAGCCTCAACTTTTGACAACTCTCGGGTTGCTCCTAACCTTGGTTCAAACGATAATACAAAAATCTTGGGGTTAGTCGAGCTAGAGGTCGAGCCAGAAATTAATGCAACAACTCGGATGAAGGAGTATGTTTCACAACCCCTACCCACTCTTTCCTTCCCATAGGATGACATTCCTACAATCTCAAAACTAGTAGGATCCTATGATTTAATATCGGATTTGAACAAGACCTTTTCTCACATTTTGTTTCTAGATTGCTAAATAATTCACCTACACATCATTCTGCGTTGCTCAATGCACTAGTCTTTGGTCATCTAATCCATGTTACACTACCTCCTAGCGCTCAAATAAATCATATTGACTTTGACATACATCCTCTGAGATAAAATGATAGGGATATTGGGTTTGTTTTTGATATAGACAAGATGTCATCTGACGCTGAAATTGCCCGAAGAGGTGATCCCCTTATTTTTACAAGTCTGGGTTTATAACAATTGCATTAAGAGAGCCATGATTAATGATGGGGCTGCTGTAAATGTGGTTCCCTTCTCCTTCTTGCAGAAGTTGGGATATGGAGAGGTAAATTATTCCTTTACAAGAAACACATTATGGGGTACTTGACAGTCTTAAAGTAACCTCGATTGGAACCATAGTTCTTCCAGTCACGCTTGGTCCAAAAACCATCTTGATGGAGTTTTACATTATCGACAGGGAAACAAGTTATAACATGATCCTTGGGAGACCTTGGATTCATCGAATGAAGGCTATCCCTTCTATCATGTTTCAGGAGATTAGATTCTTCCATTTGGGGAAGGTCTTCATTGCTCAAGGGGATCCTAAGCCCCTCGATATACACGTATAGAACCTCGAAGAAGAAAGGAGTCCATACAGAGTATGAACTTCCTACAAATCAATTGAATAAACCACCTCCATCAAAAGAGTTAGTCCCGATCACCTCGGGCGTGTCGAAGGCTGAATTCATTGACCCAAAAACATTTGAGGTGGCAAAACAGATAAGGGTAAATCAATATCTATGGAACAAGTGTGCACTAAAACCTGACAAAATTTATGAAACTCTTAGAGAATGACGATATGATCTTCCTCCTGTTTGAACCACAAGGGATGGGTAGTCTTCTCGGTTTAGCATCTCTTCCCTCTAACGACCTAGGTCTAGGTGTAAACATGATAGAATTAAAAAATGAAGAAGGGAAATTTGAGATTGAAGCAATGCCCATATAAACTATCTCTGGGCATTGTTTTATCCTAAACCCGGTTTTAACCCATGTGCGTCTGAAACTAATCTTGTCATATCCATGGGGCAAGGCCTCATCATTCAGCAAGTGTCACAAGTAAACACAACACTCTACATAGGAAACAAGGCCGAGCAACATAGTCATGCTCACCCACACACCATGTCTCAAGAATGTGACAAAGAGGTTCATGAATGCCTCTTTCAGACAAATGATTTTAATGATTGGACATATACACTTCTAGGCAAGGGTTGTAAGTTTAAACCCAGAATGTTAGGCCCTTGTCAAGAGAATGAAAATTTTGAGGATCATGGTTCTCCATTGTGTACTTTTAGGGGTGAAGAATTCGATATTCGTCAAATCTCTTCACCTTAGCCATCATGACATGTAGTTTCACATACATTTCCATATGTACATTCTGCATCCATATCACATTTTCATCTGTTGGTTCATTTTGTAAAATTTTTGATCAAGGGAATTATTCTTATAGCAATTCCTAAAAACTTCGAAAACATTGGAAAAACATTCAAATCATATCTCTTCAAATCCTCATGGTATCATCAATTGTTTCTAAATCATTTCATCAATTCAAACAAGATAAGACAAAGCTTTGATAGTAACCATACCAAGGCCTGCATACTTGGTTCTACTCATAGTTTCTTCTAGATTAGGTGTCTTTTCCTATAGTCTGTTCTAGAAGCTTCATGGTGTCACATCTATCCCATAAACATCTCTTTAGAAATAAGAACATTCTAGACATTTTGCCTAGATAAATAATTCAAATGTAAATCCACAGAAAATTTTTATTTTACACATTTATTTTCCCTACCAACCTTTGGTGTTGAGCTGTGTCTCTTACTAGTGATGTAGGGTTGGGAAAGGAGAGAATTTCCCTTACTCATTTATACCTTGTCCATGGTGATGAGCCCATACTTCTATCGGTAGCATGGGGTAAGGTGTAGGGGGTCTCTTTGACAAATTTGAAATTTAGAAACAGTTGATTCAAATTTTGTGAAATCATAAATCAAGAACAAAGTGAGTTAGATGTTCAAATTCCAAAATAGTAGAAAATCTCAAAACCATATTTTGTCAACCAAGTAGCCATCTACGGATCTAAATATAGATGAACTAGAAAGCAAATTACATTTTAAACTATGAAGCGAGACTTTAGTAGAATAAGGTTATAGGGTCTCAATTTGGTTTTTCCAAATTTTCATCTTTCTCTCATCATTACCATTCAACAAATTTCTATAACTTGTGCCCCCTTCGGCTCTTGGTGTTTAGCCCTTGCATCTTACTTGGTTGCATGGAGTTAGAAGTGGGGAAAGTTCGTTCACTTATCGTATCATTCTTTCACCATGTTTTGCAAAACAATACGAAGTACCAAAAGTTGCTTAGAGAAACTAAAGTTCAACATTACAATGTGATTGCATTATCATATATTAGCATTATAAAAACAAAAAAAAGAAATCATTTTGTTAGCATTCATATCCACTGCATACATTCTGAAAAGCATATAAAAACAAAAGTTCTAAACATCTAGAATACACATGTGAAGTGAGCCAAGAGGAAGTCAACTCAGATACAATGAATTATCAAATCAAAAAGAAGAGTTTGTATATATCATAATAAATTGAGTTTGTGTACAATGCCATCACACACTAGGCATGGTCAAAACGCTCACAATGAGCCCGAAATATACAAAAAAATCATATAATGCTCGACAAAATGGCAACCAAGCAATAAAGGCACTCTTCCTATCCACTCTTTGAGCCCCCTTATGACCACTCTAGCTACGAATTTCTTAGGAGTTCTTCTCAAAAGCATTCAAACAAGAAAGGGCAAAGCCTAACGTAAAATAATATTCCTAAAATTCATTCCAATTCAAACATACTCACAAAATAAAATGGTCACTGTGGGCCCAGAGCTCAAAAATCACCAAATCAAATGAGTACAAATGAATTGGAAAATGAGTTTGTTTTGATGTGTGTGTGTGTGTGTGTGTGTGTGTGTGTGTGTATGTATATATGTATATATGTATATGTATATGATATGTATGTATGTATATGTATGTATGTATGTATATACATATACATATATACATATATACATACATACATACATACATACATATATGTATGTATGTATATATGTATATATGTATATTTATATCTGTATATATATATATACATATACATGTATACATATATATGTATATATATAACTTCATTTTGAGTGCATATGTTCGTAGGGTTGGAGTGTTGGAGTAGGTATATTTCTATATCCCTGCACAAATGGTAAGTCCTCTTGTCATTTTAATTTAGTGTTTATTTTTGATATTTTATCTATTTGTACTTGAGTCTTCTCTTCGTTTTGCAGGTAGCGGGAGTTTGGACGGTGACATTTGGGCACACGGGCATGTCAGGTATAGCTTCTAACTCCCCATTTCGAGAACGCCATACTCAGACTCTATGTTTTACGCTTCTTCATAACTAAGACGATTCTCCGAGGGGGAAATATACGCACCCAAAATTGCACGTGCTACATTGTCAAAAAAATAGTTACAAAAGGTCCCCAATGATGAATCAAGTCCTTTCAGAAGGTGTTTGAGTTCTTAAACCCATTCGCAGTACATATTTGTAACCTAGACATCCTTACGTAGTTTTTCCATACTTTCTTCCAGTTTTCCGCTCATTTATGTGCATGTTTTGGCCTTTAGTGTCAGGACCGCCGCCGAGCAAGGTAGTGGTCCGTGACCATCCCCTATGCAGGGCGGCGGTCATGCGCGCTATTTCTATAACTCTTCATGCGTGATTTTAACACGCTTGATTTCACTTCACTTGACTTCTAGGGTAAGTTTGTGAACCAAATTGCCTAAAAATGGTCTTGTTTGCATGGTATTCCTTCCCTCTTCTATTTTTAATTAGCTTGAACTACCTTTTAACCCAATGATTTGGAACTACTGAGGTTGCCTTGTGCATGAAGGCACATCCCAACCAATTCCTATATATTCAATGCTTGTATTCAAGCAAAGGGCCTGAGAATTTTGTGTATCTTGCATAGTATTATTGCCATAATCCTGTTGGAAATTACATAGCCAAGCTCTGTTCACTTATGTTATCTCTCTTCCACCGCATTGCAAACTGAGGTGCCTTCAAGCTACCATTTCTCGGTGCCTTCTCTTGATGTTGCCTTTGCATTCCCAATTCCTTGGACTCATATAGAAACACAGAGAAAGATAGGATAAACTAAGAGGACAAGTCATCACACAGTTGGATTTACCTCTATTCTATGAATTCCAGGTTGGAGTTATTGTTTGATTTCCTTCATTGCTGCAATTTATCATTGTTACATCATATCAAATAGAGTAGAAATCAATTTCCTTTCATTTTTAAGTAATTAGTTAATTTCCAAGAGGGTTTAAATCATTAATAGCAGCTCCCGATGATGGATCCTCTTCTTCCCATCCCTATGGATCGAAGGAGAGAATATATGTAGGAGGTTGTCTACATATCACGTGAAATCATTTGGGAAAATTCTTGTTGTAAGTTAGTTTAGTTTCAATACACCAAAGACAGTGAATAACCACATTGAGTTATTTTGCTTGTTTAGTTTTATTATAGAAGTAGATTTGATTATTTAGAATAAAAGCATATTGTTTGTAATTATGATTTTTTCAGGTTTTTTATTATTTTATTTAGGTTAGTTTCCTTTTAGTAGTAGCATAGATTGTTAGTTTCATCTTAGTTGATTTGGACACTTCAAACTAGTTCAACACTTAGATCCAAGTTAGGCAAAAAAACCATAGGGAATTTACGCTACCCGTTCATAGCCTCTAAATCTCCCTTTTCCAACTCAGCTACTAGGAGATCACACTACCAAATCTTAGTCATTGATCCTCCTATAGTTATCCACAAACATTTCAACATCGGTTGCTCTGCACGACCTCGGGGGTCGAGTGTGGTTGAAGGTTGCATGTCAATTTTCATCCATACGATTTACCATGTAATGATTTGTGGTCAATAATGCATAATAGGCCCTACTTTGTAAAGTAAGAGTATGAACTTGAGTTAAAGTTGGCCTACAACATGCATGAGATAAATAATATTGTGTGAAGGGATGGTAGGAGATGGCAACAATGTATTAAGCGGTAGAAGTTTATCATTATGAGTGATCATAGGGATGTCAAGCGGTGATAAAGTAGAGTCTAATGCTAAAGGCACAATAGTAGGATGTGCCAAAGGTGCTATAAAAGATGATGAAGATGAAATGTCAATAGTAATAGAATGACTAACATCAAGAACATCCCTAATAGGTAATGGGATCAAAGATTAAACCTCTAATTGTGAGGATGGAGTAGGAGCCATATATGTGTTATCCTGTAAAATTGACAAGGGCAATTTTCAGGTAACCATACCAAAAATTCCATTTTGGTCCCCGAAAGAAGTCTGATAGCATCCAAAATGGCCTAAAACCACCCTTCCGAAAATCAAGTTTTTTAGAACTTAGTCATTTTCAGCTTCTTCCCTGGGCGTAAGAATTCTCGTGTCAACATCAAGGAATTTGTGCCCACTCATAAAACCTAAGGCGCAGAAAATGTTGTGTTAACATCCTTAAAAACACGCCCACTCCTAAGTCCTTTGGCGCGGGAAATGGTGTGTTGACACCATGAAATATGCGCTTAAGGCGCTGAAAACATCATGTCGACATCTATAAGGCTGCGCTAAGGTGCACTTTTTGTCGTGTCGACACTCCCAAAGGTGCGCCAAAGAAAGTTGGTGAAATAATAAATGCTGATTTTTTTATATATAGGTGCTCGACACCTGTCATTTTCACGATTTGAAAATTGAAAAAAGTGTTTTTTTCTGGGTCTCGTCATCCTATCCTTGTCACCCAGCGTGCCGCTTTTTCAAGCTTGTGGACCCCAACGTCATCCTTCATCCTTTATAAATCTGGGTAAGTGGCTTCTGTCATTCTTCTTGTAGTTATGGTTTTTGTTTTTGGTTGTGTTAGGTTTTAGGGTTAAATGTAAAAGATTAGATCTAAAGGAGGAACCTAATAATCTATAAATCAACTGGAATCCCCTTTTTCCTCTCCTTCCAGATCTGTAAATCTGGAAGGCCCCTGCCTCTGAAGCAACTAAAAACTCATCTTTATCTGCGTGTTGCCTTGCTAAAACAAAGCCTCTTTTGCCATCTGATAAATCCAAAGGAAAGAGAAAGAGAAATCAAAAGAAATTGCAAGAAATCATTAATAACCTTGGCGCACTATTTTTCCATGTTGCAACCCCCACAGTCACGCCTTGGCACACTGTCCTCACTTGCAACATGACCCTAACCCGTGCCCAATTTAAAAACACTTAGCAGCTTTTGTAGGGCAGGCGCATCCTGCACAACATCAACATTGGATGTTGTGTGCTTCAAATCCGCGCCAAGCATTTTTTTCTTGGCGCATTGATTTCCTTTGCAACATCTTCTGAGATTGCGCCTTGGGCACACTTAAAACCCATGCAACACAGACTTTTCCCGCACCCCACTAAAGCAAATTTCCTAAGGTGCAGGCGCATATTCCTTGACATCAACATGTCATGTTACATGTTGTGAACCCGTGCCCTGCGCTTTACCCTTTGGCACCCAAAATTACATGTCAACATCTAGAAAACCGCGCCTTTCTACTCGAGCACAATTTTCTCCTATCAACACTAGCGCAACTTTTTCATGTCAACATCCTCAGAAAGTGCACCCAACATTTTAAAACCTCTGCAACATGCTTGTGAACCTACGCCTTACGCCCTAAGCCTTATAATTGCTCATTCTTCTTTGCAAGCTTTCATTATGAATAACATGATGGTTGACATGGATCTTCTGTGTTGGACCTCCTTGATCCTTCTTGCAAAACAACAACAACCATCCTCGAGCTCACACATGTCTTCATCAAGCAAGAAACCAACAAAGTCTAAAGGTAAAGCTAAGTCAGTCGAGTAACAAGAGATGAAGTACAAATATCAGAAAGTCAGGATGCCTGACTCATATGCAGAGAGTGACCTCGACATCAGAGACTCGAACTGGGGCATATCGATATGGATGACTTTTGGGCAAGGACCAACCAGGCAACTAGTGGCCCATGGATGAACAAACTAGTGGGCAGTGGATTACACTTTGCAGCTGGGCTGCCAGTAAGTGCTATAAACAATGAGTTCATCATGTTGGTGGCTCGGTGTTATAACAAGGACACTAGATGTGTCGAAGATAAGGAAGGAAAGATGATCATCGACCTCAACCCGTCACTTTGAAATAACCCTGGGCATTCCTCATCACAGGCAATATGTCACCATAAGTCTAGAAGACTGCAAGAAGGCATGGGACGACAATGAAGATAAATGTATGTAAATGATGAACAAACTTTATCTAAAAAACAAGAAGTCGCAGTGAGCAGATGGCCACAGACCATCCACCGTAGTGACTTCAATGAGGAATTGAGTGATACAATCACCTTCCTGAACAGAGTATTTGGGCTCCCGATGCCCATTATTTCCACAAATGGATGTTGAGGTACTTAGAGACCATGAGCAAGAATACGCCTGATCAACATTTTGGCTGGGGTGAAATCATCAGTGACACCATCTCCCAACAGCTTCAACAAGTCCTAACAACTGGGAAGTTCTATATGAATTCCTACGTTGTATACGCTGCAACATCAACAAGAGATTTCACAGGCTTAGCTCAAAATGGGGTATGGCCCTAGGTCAAAATATATGAATTCTACCAGAGCTCAAGCTCGAGGCCAACATCTCCCAGTTCTCCAAGATTAATGATGCCTTTTTCTATGAGGTAATCTTCTACTTATTGAGGCCAAATATGAGACATGGTCGACCAGCCCGAGTGTGATTGCTGCCACGAAGAAATGGGGAGCATTGTTCACACAATTCCCCACATTCACGTATCTCAGAGCGGTGAATTTCGAGGGTGAACCGACAAAGCTACCAAGGTATGCAGGCCCAAGCTGATCCTCTTGGAGTTGTCAAGGCAACTGATCACTTACCATGAGAAGTGCATGAAGAGAAAGAAAGGAGGAACTCCATTCCCCCTTACAGTTGGCCGATACACCTGCACCACACTTGCCAAAGCACAGAAATGTATGTCTGAACTTGAATTGCTGAATCTAAAGCACAACTTCCCAGCAAGGCCCACCTTCGATTGCCGAGAGTTGCCTCCCAAGGGAAAAAATTGATCCCATCCATGTTCCTGAGATCGAGGACATCTACATCGACCTGACACATGAAATAGACATCAGGTGAAAGGATCACTCCCTGGCTCTGGAAGAGATCATCCATTATGGTGTAGCCATCATTCCAAAGGGATTCCAAGAGACTGATCAAGAAATTGATCAGGTTTACCTTGACACGAGATGGGGATGATTGGCCGTTCGCAGAGGTCGATAGAGCCAAAGCGCCGAAGACCATTCAAGAAAGGGTTAAACCCACGTTGCAGCGACACCAAACATTGGTGCAAACAGAATGGCCTCACCTACCTCAGAGTAGATTTCACTACTTCTCCTTTAGGTAGAGCACCTCCAAGACCGGCCCAGGCACCGAAAGGAAAAGGAAAGGACAAGGAGGGAGAACCAAGCAAAACAGGAAGAAACTCCTGAAATCCCTCCTACTACTTCTGAGAAGCAAGTGGTCGACTGGTGTCTCCAGGTAAAGAAGAAGAGACCACAAAGTTTCAACGGATACATCCACCCAAGATGTTATCACAACTACAACTACTGAAGTACCCACCATTCCTTCTTCCGCTCCTTCTCCTCCCCTGTCATCAAGCATCTATTCCTATGGATGTGTCTTCTTCTCTCCCTTCCTCCCTTCCATCTCCCACCTCTTCCATCTTCTCCTCTCTCGCGGATCTGTCGCCTAGTGTTCCCTCCATCCCATTATAGATCCCTTCCATCTCCATGACCTTTTCTTCTCCTGTAGTAACTCCAGGCCCCACAAGCAGCAGCGCATTGGACTCCTTGTCGATGCCACCACCAAGTGTTTCAACGTTCTTCCCTACGGCCTCTTTAGTTGCTTCCCTTTCACTCTCATTTCTTCCTTTCTATTCCCTCTACTCCCACTCCCATAAGTCCTAGCTGGATTTCTGACCATCTGAGCCAACATAAGAGAAAGGTTCCCATCGCACCCATGGACTTCTCCGTCATTCCAAAGAAGGGACCCAAGAAGTAGAAAGCGATAACTTGCTTTTCTAAGAGCACTTTGGGGGAGAGAGTCATGGAGATTGCATACCCGGATCCCACCAAGGAAAAGAAGGATTTGTCTCCCACAGACTTCACAGTGACTCAAGTCACAATGGGAACCTCATCTGAAAGCCTACAAGGAGAGGCCTTATCTGCAGTAGATGCTCTTTGCAAGAAGCTTCAAGAAGCAAAAGAGGAGAAGAGAATACTCAAGGAACAAAACAAACATCTTCTCCAAGCATTGCAGAGAATGGGCAACGCTCCTCCTGTGATCGCCGAACCCACTGAAGTTCTCAATGTAGAGACAAAATAAATGAATATGCTAAGATTGGCGAACAAGGCATGGCAATATCCTCCTGGATAGAGTGAATCCTCAGAGATAGTGAGGAAATGATTAAGAAATTCACAAGTGCTCTACCAGGATATATGATCAAGCAAATAAGGAGCTACAAAGAAGTAGCAGGATCCCTCTCCGAGGAGTTGGACAATGCCAGTTGCAACATGAAACATTCCAAGAAATGGCTAACTACTCAGCTGACGACCTATTGAAGGTCGGCATCATCGATCACCCATGGGCACATAATAAAGCTCTCATTGCATTGGATTACCGGGTCGATCAAATGGAATATATCTTGGAGAGGATAGATAAAATCAAGGATGAAGCCCTGGATGCATGATACAACATGGAGCAGATAGTTACAAAGATGTCTCCAGGGATGCTCAGTGAATCATTCACCTTGAGGGAAGTAAATGATACATTTCAGCGCTTCAAAGCTATAGTCACTCAAGGTTTGGCACCAGAGGTCACTTTGATCGAGAGTCAATCAATAACCTCTTGGCCTGCTGCATGATCATTGGATTCTTGATCGAAGCATGTGAGGAATACGCCGGGTTACCTGACAAGCTCAAGAATGAAAAAGAAACTTGTGAAGTCATTGGCGACCATTTCAAAGGTCCAGATCATAATCAACTTCAGTCAATGATCAACAAGTTTATGGAATACCGAGCTCAGTGTCACATCACCTCTCCTGATCAGAAGCAAGACACTCTGTTTAAGCAAAGAGATGATGAGGAGTAGTTTCTCCTCTTGTGTACGCTTTGATCATTTTTGTAAAAATATTTAAAAATTATGTTGGCATTTACGATGACATCATCCATGTTGCATCATGGGATGTTGCCATCCAAAAACTTGCCCAAAGTCAACTTTTGAATTTTTAGATATTTTGTAAATAGTGGTTGGTTTGTTTTTGTCTTCTTTCTTCTCCTTCTATAAATACTGGAATACTTGTTGTATTCCAAGTGGATATTTTTGTATGAAAAAGAAGTGAAGAGAGAAAGACTTTGTGTTTTCTTGTAACAGAAGAAATATTAATACATATGCTCAGACTTTGTGCTCAATATATGTGTTATTTACATCAGATCTTTCTTAAGTTAGATCTATGTTTTTATTCTATTGGATTCATTCCTATTATCGTCATATGTTCATCAGTATTGCTTTATTTGTTTATGCAAGTAAGTTTGGCTCTCGTTTACTACCAAACCCAAAGCATAAACCTCCGACCTTTCTGTCTTGGAATTCATTTCTTTTCTTCCTTTAGATCTACTCTCCTTCACTCCTTCCATCCTATCTTCTGTTCGTATTTGGAACTACCTCTCTTGGGATGAGATCCCAAACCCCGGGTTAGAAACTAGACACATGATTCCCGCTGATGAGATTCCCAAACCAGTTTCACTTTGTTGTCTCAAAGAAGGGCTATGCCCCGCATAGCTGTTTTCCCCATGATTTCCAAATCAGACAAATTTTCAAGCCAACAAGATGATGTGGGGCTAGAGGAAAAATAAATGATGGATGATTGTGACTTATGCATAGTAGTAGCTATAACCTCATGAGATGTTAAGTATGATCAAGCACCTTTGAGGTACAATAAAATACTTTGAGTTCGACTATGGAAGCCTCATCATAAATGGGATTAACACTAAAGTGAGACATGATTGGAAGATGGAGGATCCTAAGACAATCTATTCAAAAACGTTGGGTTCACTAAAATGATTAACTAAAATAAGGATTTTAGAAAAGTTATTCTATATTTAATCTAATTAGACACAACAAATGCAATACAACCGAAATATGAAATTAAGTATTTTATTTTGGTATTAAAATGAAATGGAAGGGCTAGGGTACTAACTGGAATTAACTTACCGATTGTATCTTGGGTCAAGTAGGATGATGTACAGACTGGACTAAGTGTGATTGGGCGGCTTTGGGACTGGAAAAAGTTGAAGATCGATCGAAATGAGGCACCCGGGAGGATATTGGGCTGCCTCGAGGTGCCCTCGGGTCTCGTGTTATGGGTGTTGTAATTTGTAGAAATGCTCAAGATTTGAATTTGGTTATGTCACAGGACCATCACAATACCTTCGTTTCGTCACGTAGTTCATCATTGTACCCACACCCGTATCGCCAATAATCTGATATGAAGATCTACCTACAAAACCCCATACAAAACATCAATTCCTAAAAAAGAAATATGCAAATGAAGGGGTCGGAATGACCTTAGCTACCACAATGGTGGACTTACGACTAAGTGTTGCACTACATTTTAGACCCAATGTAGTTTTGTGTGCTTGTGTGTGTAATATTTGCCTAGGATGCCCTAGCGCCAATGATGCAGAAGTAGGGGTAATAACTAGATGTAAAAATGCAAATGGTGGATGAAATAGAATGAATACAACCCTTTCCCCTATGCTTGTGTGATGCAGATGTGGTAGATGCCCAAATGCGATACCTTGCCTTAGTATGTAGTTACCCTTGATAGTAAGATATCCGCCCATAATGTAGTAAGTATGTTATGTTTATATAGGGATATCTTGTTCAAATTTCGACACTAATGACCCAAAACGCTGACTACCTCTTAGGGGAATACACAAGATAAGAACAAAGACCAACCTAAAAAAATAAATTAGAACCACAAAACATGAAAACACAGCGCCCTCCAAAAGCAGCCCTTGTGTGCCTAGGTCAAACACCGAAGATGAAAAATGACCAAATAATGACCTGTGACACATGTTAGGAGACGACTGTAACCACATAGACAACTAACCACTCATGTACAACGAGTGACTATAACAACCGACTAGCTGGGATTTGACAAACTAGGGAATAGGACAATATTGAATACTTTTATTATGCGAGATCCATATATAAAATAACATACCCAAAGGGTTTAAATGTAACAAGTAAGTGCTTGATTTTTTTACTACAGAGGCATATCACATTACACACTTCCCCACCCCCTCATGTTTCCACATAGTTACATAGTATTACATCACACCTTTGTAGTTCTCATTTACTATCCTCTCCTATAGGCATATCATATCACGTGTCATAACAACATCGTTACACGATTATGCACTCTTGTGTTTTGGTTCACACTTGAATTTTAAGGGATTACCACTGCACTAAACCCCACACACCACACCTTAGGCATTATACATTGCATATCATCACACATCGCGCATCCAAAACAATCATTCTACAATTTTTTCAACAACCTTTTGACATTTACGCATTCATACATCACACATTTTTATTAGATTGTCAATATTTCTATCATCTATGTGTTTTGCATCATATGTTATTCATTACTAGGCTATCTACATATATAGTCACATTATACACTGCACATTTTCATATCATACATTTTCTATATACTATACTAGTCTTCATTACATATGAGTCTAGTTTTACATTTCATCCCTACATTCTACATACTAGTCCTTACCCTACACACTACATACATTATTAGGCTATCCACACATAACCTATACATAGTCATACCATACACTATGTGTCTCCACATACATTCTACATACTATGCTAGGTTACATTACATATGGGTCTATCTTTCCAGTTTCTCATTACATATTTCATTTCTCTCTACACCTATTATTACATTTTAAACATTATGTAGTATACATCCTACACACGCCATATACATCATACATCGCATTATTCACACCACACATTTATACATTCTACCCATCCTATAGTCATTCTATCGTTACAACATATACTACATTGTTCTACATGTTACGCTCACCATCTTATGGCACACTTAAGTTCCTCGGTACATACTCGACTATCGAGCATTTACAAATCAAATGAACCTTACACTCACTATGCAACACTTCATCATGCAACATTTCCAACCTAGTGACATATGTTTTAGGCTAAATCATCACCTATTCTATCATTTTTTAGTGGTATACACCGTAGGTTACATCACCACTCATCCATTCATCATATAGTGACATATGCTTTAGGCTAAATCGTCACCCATCTCCATCATTTCCTCTAGTAGTGACATACGCTTTAGGCTAAATCGACACCCATCTCCATCCATTCATCTTATAGTGATATACGCTTAGGGATAAATCATCACTCAACTTAATCCTTTCATCATATAGTGATATATGCTTAGGGATAAATCATCACTTATCTATTCAACAATTCGTGATATACACTTCGGCTATAGGGTTCACGCACATCTCTCCACATGTTGCATCTCATCATCATTACATATACACACTCATCACAATGCGCTAGACACAACAAACACTACTTGACCATTTCTTGATGATGCACTCTCGTTTATGGTTCATTCTTAACTTGAGGGGGAAAACAAAATGAACCTCATTACATACACTTCCATACACTCGGGGCATGTTACTCCTACCATTCCATCTTGCATTCCATTCCATCCATCCACAACATATTGCATTGTCTTGGGGGCATTTACTTTTCTTGCTAGTGTTTTGCATGATTACTTTACTACACATGTTAGATTGATTTCTTATATGTCATTATCATACACACATGCACATCATGCCTTTGTTTGGTGTGATCACATATACAAGATTCTCACAAGTGGCACACATGCTCACCTTCTACCCTTTCTATATCTTTGGTCATTGGGGGCATCCACATTAGTCTCATACATGTGTTATTGTTTCATTTTGTACTTAGCATTTTATATTACTTGATCATACATGCTTTGACATATTGATTATTGCTCTAACATGTTAATGGGTGTTCCATGTACAACACTTGTTTTATAGGATTATATGTTTCATGATTACTTATTGTTTGTCTCTACTGTCTGCATTGTTTACCATTGTATGCGGGCTTTGCCCTATGTTTGTGTGCACACTTGTTTTTTGTTTACGGCCATGATGACCTTATGTGTATTGTGACACCGTGAGTGATGTCCCATGTTTGTAACCCACTTTGTGCAAAGCCTACTTGTTTTCTTATGTGTTTACACTATTGTGCTTAGTAGTTTTTACATTCTCTATGTATTTTACACTTGTCTTATTGTATGCATGTTTTTTCAAACTAACACTTATTTTGGCTAGTCATCCCCTTTTGTGCATGCCTTGGTTTCTACCAAGCGCATTCCCTTTCCCCTATAGGGTAGAGTTACAATGTACATGCGGTTGGTCCTCTTTTGGGGCCGCATTCTCCTATCAGCGACATCGCATGTGCCCCCAAAGAGGAGGGGCATCATTGAGGGTTTTACATACTAACACAACGTATTTACACTTTCGGTTCAAGCACATACAATGAGTGGGTTGGACCAATCTACAAACCCCATACACATTTTCTTTTATAGGACATTGTGTCCTTAGCATTTCTAGGAAGTAGTTACAGGCTTGGAGGTTACAGTGGGTGTACCTCTCTACACTACTTTGGCCAGTGGCATCACATCACCCAAAAAACAAAGACAATATAAAGATCTCTTCACACACATTTGAGCAAAAGTGGTTAGAGCTTAGAGGACACAAAACATTTCCTCCATACACTTCTTCAGCCATGGTGGCGTGAAATCGCCCAAAAAATCGTGACAGTATAGGATATCCTTCTACACCCTTTTCTCAACATGGATCAGGTGCACATGTTCCATTTACTTTTTCATTCAACATATTTTACACTTGTGTATTTTACATAGCGTATTTGACATTTACATACATACATATTTGACTACTTGATCATTTTCTCCTTGCAATTCCTATCATACGAGAAACAAGCATCAAATTGGGGGTAATAACAATGATTTAGCGATGACGATGACAAAGGTAACGACGACACACCGCGAAGACACTTTCCTTTACTAAGCATGTAGGTATGTTACACACCGCAACAACTATACACGTGTTTCACGCTAGGTTCACTCTCATCACTTTTTCTATGCGCATTTTTCATCTATAGTTTCCATGCTCCCTCATATTTTTATCATTCCACACTTTTATCTAGCCTTTCGACACATTTTTACTACACTCTACATGGACATCAGGTATGCATCTCTATCTACTTTATGTTACCGAGCTTTCTACTCACTAATATAAGGTGGGGGCAAAATGTAGTCACAAAATCATGCACTTTAAGCATTATTTAGCCTAGTCTCATACTATTATTTAGAAGGTTCTTAAGTGAATAAAGTACTAATTAATCCCACCTTTTGGCCATCTTGTTTTACTTTTTATTTCGTCATTCCCACACATTTTTACATACATGCCCAGCTATTTTGGCACTATCTCATCATTTTAGCCTAAACCGGGGCACCCAGGCCTATATTGGGGTGCCCTGGGCACCCTAGTCACATCTAGGCGCCTTGATCCTTATTTTACTTTCCTACCTCTTTTTCAGCTCTTTCTAGTCATTTTTCGTCCTTATATTTTTCCTAATCAGCCATATTAGGATTAATTACAAAATTAGATCAAGAGAACCCTATAAATATAAAGTTATGAGACCATAATGATGGTCCTAGCATCACTTACTACTATCACTCCATCTAGAGTTGCATCCATTACATCGCTTACATCCACGTAGTTCCATGTATCAAGGTTAGGATATCCGCATCAACACACACAACATAGGGGAGATTCTATTCTATTTCATACACACATGTTATTACATTTTCTATAATTATTATTGCTCGTTACTTCACAAAGTGTGACTGACACAAGAGCACTTAGGGAACGACATGCACACACACACCAGAACTATATTTGGGTTTGAAATGGAGTGCAACACTCGGTTTAGTAAGCCCAATATTGTGTCAGTTGAGGTTAATATGACCCATTCATTCTGCATCTTTATTTTTTAGGGTTTTTATGCTTCTTTGTCTTTTAAAGGTCATTCCTTCATCCTACGTTATTTGATACATTCAACACAACTCGACAAATCCGAAGTGTGAAGAAAAGGAATATTCTAGAGTATCCTATGATCCTACAAAAATCAAATTTTGAGTTACAGAGAGACTAGCGTACCTATTATGTAGACCAAGGTACCATGGGGTGCCCCAGGTTTCCTCTCGAGCACTCCACCCATTCGTATCCTCCAGATTCGGCCTTTACAGGACATTTCAGGTCGTGCTCCTACCTCCTGGAATCCATAGCCAAACCTACGACACCTTGCACAATCTTTGCAATCAGCTAAGTCCTTTCCTTTTACATATTTACTTGGTATAATTATTTAAAATCATTCCATACCATCTTAGTGTATTTTATAGTGTTTTAGTCCTCCTATATTAGATTAAATATTATTATACTTTCCGTAAATTAGTTAATTTTAGCTAATCACTAATGTAGATCAGATATGGTGTTAGACACACAAATGTATGATGATATGCAACTTGTAATGACTATAGTGTGGTGTGTGGGACTCAATGTAATAGTAATCCCTCAATAGTCAAGTGTGAACCGAAGCACGGGAGTACGTCATCAAGTAAGGATGGTGGATATGATGCTTGGATGGTATGTTCATAGGAACACGTAATAGATTGTAGATGTTATGTAACTATGCTAAAAGAAGAGGCGTGTGTGTTATGTCTCCCAAGAATGTATGTGACGAAGGTAGCTAGGAGACACTATCAAGTAGATCATCATTGTCATGATCGAAACCTACTTGAGCCGCATCAGAAACATGATAAGCTATAAAATGGGGAGGGTCATGTAGGGACCCATTGTGACGCAATGTATATACATTCTTCGTGTATTATTCATTTGTAAAGGCGATCAATGGACAAACATGAGCACACCAACGCAAGATATTTGGGACATAAGCGGTAGATGAATCATTAGGAATAGAGATGTGACCGAAAGGCATAGGAAACATGAGTGAATAGTGAAGGGCATCTATTGTACTACCAATGTAATCGAACCATGAATGTCCTAGTGTGAGTGGAGAATCACGAGAAGTACAGCAACAAAGATTCGCAAATGAAAAACTCGTAAGCCATAAGCTGTTATTATGTGGAAATAACCGTGATAAAGATGTGGCAATGGAAGGGGGTAAAATGTCATTAAGAGTCATAAGAAACCTAAGCAACTATCGCGTGTACAAATAGTATCTAAACAAGTGGGATCAATAGGAATGTGTTACCAAAATGATCTATTGATAAATAATGTACATGTAAAAGAAGGTCGTGGAGTGGCTTCTCAAGTGGAGTAGGAGAGGAAATAGTGTCGACATTGTGGACATACCCCTTATACAATTCAGAGCAATAAGCGGAAGGAGGGGTCTTGAATCGGTATTCACCTAAGCCATCACCTACAAAGGTTTCTTCAAAGTAAGATTCATTAACACCTAGAGGAGTAAAATCAATTTTGTTTAATGACTCATCCGTAAGTTCGATAACATCAACTTCGTCATTAGAATCCTTGGAATCATTGGTGTGGATGCCATCTTGTTGTGTGGCATAAAAGATTTTCGATTATATTAGTAGATGGCACCAAAGATGGAGGGGTAGAGGATGCAATGGCCGACGAGGGGTGGGGTACTTAGCAGGAATAAATACCATAGGAGAAATGATAGTTGACGTGTGAGTAGAGATAACACGAGTATTAATAAGAATAAAGATAGTGGATGGTGAAACACTAGATTGACCAAATTGTAGGTATCAAGACTAGCATATGGAATACATGTGAAGGAGGTATGGGTATAACAAAGATACGGATCAATGCGACACAGTACTTGAATGGCTTGAGATAAGCGGTAATACTATGCTCGTAGCCATCATGTAAGAACTTGACACATTGGTGGAGAGTAAATGGAACTACTTCTATTGCATTAATCCAAGGCCTACCCAACAAGATATTGAATTGTAAGGAGGTATTGAGAACATTAAATTTGAGGACAATCTTAGGCCCAACCCAAATGTGCAATGAGATAGTGCCTAAGCATGTGCGAGTGGTAGAATCATAACTATGAATAAGAGTGGAGTTATGAGAAATGAGGGTATCACTTATACCTAATTTCTTTAGAGAGAATGAACACAAAGGTTAATGACATATCCATTATCAATGAAAACATGTTTGATACAAGTGGTGCTAATAACAACATGTGAATGAGCAATGAAGCACATGGGTTACTTTTTAGAAGAAGGTGACATATCCCCAACGATGAAAGAGATAGCATGGGGTGGATTACAAAGAGATTGGATGAGATGCGCAAAGGCCTCGGTGGAGTTATCACGTTCTATATGGATAACATGAAGGGAAACCTTAATGTGTTATGATAATTTGGTGCTTTAGGTAATAAATCATAGAGAGAGATATTAATGGGCATATTTTTAAGTTTTTCTATGATGTCATAGCCTTTAGAAATGGTAGGTGTGGTCAGGTGTAATGGGTGGTGGAAGAGATAGGGGTGGAGTTATCGATGGATTAAGGTGAGTGCGATGAGTAGTGACTACATTGATAGATGGATCAAACTTAGGTGTGACAAAATGAGGAGGGTGTTGAGTATGCACATGTATGAAATCAACAACGGTAGTAACTATATTGGTGATCGTACGCCGGAAAAATGACAAGCGAGCGTGGGAATCTACGAGGTAACTCTTCCGCTGCACCCGACCTCCCGAGGTCATGCCGAGACAACCGGGTAGGGATGGAATATGCGTGGGATGCAGACAAACTAGTTAGGCAATCTAATGTCTTTGATACGCACTAGTGGAATTTGCGAATCTAAGGCAAAGAAGGCCCTTCTAACTTGGGTGGTGTGATAGATCGATCAGCGATGATCGCCGAAGGCTCCAATCAATATTGAGCTCGGCGTGATTCGATCATGGGTTGTGGAATACGTGGAAAATGACCGGGATAGTTTCGTACGTCCTAGATAAGGTCATATGGTGGATGGTGAAATACAATTGACTCTACGGATGATTTTCTAGCCTAGTCCAAAATTCTCTAGCTTCGTTAGCCGCTATATCCAGAAGGACAATTGCTCGATGATGATGGGTGGAAGTGGAGTGGATTGGAATACTAGTGTGCGTCGGCCGGTGTTTATATCTCGATTGACTTGTGGATTCGTTAGGCTGTGGGATCTGTGGATCACAACCATAGACTCTTGGTTGTTGCGGTCCTACTATGGTCATATACGAAATCAAGTCCTAATCCCTAAAAGATCCGAATCGTACACTTTCTTAGCTTCTATGTTTAGGACTAATAACTGCGTGATTTTCTCAGAATACCTCACAGGCGTTCATGCAACCTGGATCCTTAAACTAGTATCTATGTCTGTGAGAGTGTCTCCTGCACCTGGCTGTGGGACCAAAGGATCACAACCAAAGGTTTGTTCTCTTTCAAACCCTTCTACACCATGTGAATGTTTGCCTAGGTAATCAGTAGTTTGGTTGATTTGACCAAAACGTGTGTGCTCGGGTCGTCTTCTATATTTAACCCTCTCAACCGAGAGCCGATCGGTTGTAAACTGTTGTTGTTTGGAAGACTTGTATTTCGAGATTTTGGTCTATGTCAACTATTCTTTGTGATGAGGTTTGGTTGAGGCACGATTGGCTCAAATATGTATTCCCCGGGCTCCCGAGGTCCGTGATTGTCATACAAAACAAAATGTAAATCTAACTGTAACAAAGCAAATTCTAACTACGTGGAATAAATCTAAAACATATATAACTTCTATTTTTCTGAGAAACCTTTTAAGAATTTAAGGAAAGCAGCTATTTAAACGTATCTAGGAATAACAACTAAATAATAATTTAAAACAGACAAAATAACCGAGTGTAGTTATTTGTCTGTGCGATTTGTAGATTTATTCTAAACAAATAAAATAGCTCATCTATCTGCAAGATTCTCGATCCTACCTCAGAAGTGAGGAGTGAATCATAGTTTCTCAGAAACTATCAATCCTCACTAGCTTCCCTGGTAATATCGAGAATAGAATTTACTGAAATGAAGCAATTATCTACTCTATTTGATATGATTTTAACTAGAACTTTGAAAGCTAGAACCTGGATTCGCAGTAAAGCTGGCGAATCGATGGTGTATGTGATCTTGTCCCCTCAGTGTGATTTCCTCGTTCTTTCGTGTTCACGTGGATCCAGAAAAGCGTGTAATGCTAGCATCAACAGAGGTAGATTTTGAGACAAAGGCAACTCGTAATACGCCATCAATACAATGCGAGTAGGAGAGGGATAGCGCAAGAGTACAGAGCTTGGCTTATGCAATTCCTAGCGGGATTTACTGCGAGTCATGCAACATAAAGCGTCCAGAACCTGAAACTATCCTTCTTGAGGAGCAAAACCTGCAACTTTAATGGCTTCCTAAGCTATTCTACTCCAATGGATTGGATAAAACAACAACACCGCCCGCATGTCGGATATGTGGCTTACCAACAGCTGAATAATGCTAACCAAGCATGCAAAGAATTAAAACTATGGCTTCTAAACAGACTAAAAGACTGAACTATAAAATGAAAGCATGAAAGTGAATGAGGGGTAGACACAGCCGACCATTTGTTTTAAGACAAGCCACTTATTTATAGCTTTTCATTCACCTAAAAATCAAAACCAAACCGAACTCTAAAACTATAAACAATGGCCAAACACTATTCCAGGGGACCAAAAACATAAATGCCTTTGGTGAAACGTTGATATTTATGTGAGTCGCGTCAAAACACTTTTGAAAACGCGCGTAAAGGACCGCCGCATGCTATGAGCAGGATGGCGGGCGCACGAGACCGCCGCCGCGCAGGCGGCGGCCACATCAAGAGCAAAAGGCCAAGAAAAGAGGGAAAAAGGGAAAACAAAAGACGCGGGGCTAAGCGGGGCATGTGGGATGTTAACACATACTCGAGGGTTTTTCCAGATCCCGAACACCTTGCGAGGAGACTCAGTATCATCATTGGGGCACTTGTTACACTGTTTCCGGGCAAAGAGTACCTTTACAATTTTGGGTACGTATGGTGACCTTAGTGGGTGTATGAGTAGGATAAGAGGATTGAGCCATGACTTGTTAAGGAGATGACATGATCAAAAAGGGAAGTGTGGAAACGTGGGGTTCACCAAAATGATTAACTAAAATTAACTAAACTAGGAGAAAGTATAGTGATAGTTAATCTAATCTAGAGGACATAAGCATTATAGATAAGTATGCTAAAGGAATGTAAGACAACTAAATAATTAAAAATAATGGAAATAAACCCTAATGTGTAAGAATAAAGTGAGGAGAGAACTCGGTTGGTTGTCAGGTGATCGCGATGGTTTCGTAGGTATGACAGAAATTCCGGAAGCACAAACAACCACATAGAGATCTCGAAAAGGGTGGATATGGAGAATTTGAATGTGACTAGAGCACCCCAGGAGGGTATTGGGGTGCCTCGGGGTTCCCTAGTATGACACAGAATAAGCACCCTAGTATTTGAAAAATCTCAAAATACTGATTCTTTAAGGGTCACAAGCTACTTTTTGTAACCTTCG
Source organism: Taxus wallichiana var. yunnanensis (assembly GCA_018340775.1). NCBI lineage: Eukaryota > Viridiplantae > Streptophyta > Pinopsida > Cupressales > Taxaceae > Taxus > Taxus wallichiana. The sequence continues at coordinate 82,475,073 of CM031238.1, forward strand.
CTGTGTGCCACACTGGATTTGCTAGACTGCGTGTCATGTGTTCGAATATTCCAAGAGGAAGGATGACCTGCAAAAGACCTAAAAGGAAGTATCAAAACCCTAAAAATAAAAGATGCAAAATGAATGGGTTAGACTGACCTCAACTGCCACACAATAGTGAGCTTATTACTCGAAAGCGTTGCACTACATTTGCACTCCAAATGTAGTTTTGGTGCGTGTGTGCATGTCATGCTCTAGGTGCTCTTGTGATGATACCGCACTATGTGAAGTAGCGAGCAATAACTAAATGTAATAGCATGTGTGCATGGAATAGAATAGAATCCCTCCCCTATGAAGTGTGTGTTGATGTAAATCTCCTAGCCTGATGTGGAACCTTGTGGAGACAACTCTATTTGGAGTGATAGTAGTACATGATGCTATGACACTGATAATGGTCTCATAACTCTATATTCATAGGGTTCTCTTGATCTAATTTCATAATTAACCCTGACATGGCCGACTAGGAAAAAGGTAAGGATGATAAACGGCTAGAAAGAGCCCAAAAAGTGGCGAGAAAGTAGAAAAAGGATTGGGGCACCCTAGGTGGGACCGGGGCACCCCGAGTGTGGGACCGGGCACCCTGGGCACCCCAAAGATCTGCATGTGTGCCCCAATTTAGGATAAAATGACGGAAAGTGCCTAAAAGATGGAATTAATTAGTACTTTCTTCACTCAAGAACCTTCTAAATAATAGTATGAGATTGGGCTAAATAATGCCTAAAGTGCATGATTTTATGACTACACATGGCCCCCATAAATCTTCCACTATGATCCCCCAATCTCATCAATCCACTCAATTGGTGGTTCCTATTCCACCCAATCTACCTCACATCAACGTCGCCCCCACTTCTTCCATCCCCATCACTTCTTCATCCACCATTTTCACATCGCCCTACCAAAACTTTACAAGAATCCCATCTACTTCCTCCACCACCCGAACAACATGATCAAACTTTGGTTCCTATCTCTACATCCTAAGTCCACACAAATGTCATCATCTCACAACCCCACCCTTCGGAATCAACCCAAACTCATCAACCTCCTCTTTGGAGTTCCTTTTGCCATATGTTCCCTAATCAGCCTACCCAAGTACCCCATACCTACATTCCAACTCATCCCATGTAAAACCAATCTAACTTCCCACCTTTCAACAACAAACACAACCATTACCATCTAACTATGTCCCTATCTCTCAACAACATCTTATCTCCTAACCTATTCAATCACAACCCTTCAACTATCTTCCCCTTATCAACCACCTCCACAAATACCTACTTATCCTCAACATTATCAATCTTACTCTCAATCCAACCCATCCACTTCTTACAATCCCCAACCTCATCCATCAACTTCTCATCCCCAAACCTCCAATGACCCCATGCAAGATTTGCTAAGTAGGTTGGTGAACCTAGAATCGCCACCTTGGGTCCTAAAATCTCATTCACTTATGAACAAATTTGTAATGAGCCCATCAACCCATCAATCCCCATTAAACCTTATCCTCCGCATTGGGAACTCCTAAGTTTTATAAATTCAACAATAAGGAGGACCCTCAACAACACCTTCGTGCCTTTAGGCACACATGCTATCTCATTGCACATGATCAGACCTCATGTTTTGTACTTTCCATATGTCGTTAGCTGGTTTCGCTTTGACCGTATAATGACATCCCTCAACACTCCCTCTTTTCATTCACCTAACTCGCATGATTGTTCTTAGAAAAATTCTCCATTAAAATTATGCGTAAAATCACCATCACTAACCTTTATTCCATTAAATAATTTGATGATAAATCTATCATAGATTTCATCGCTAGGTGGTGTAACATCATTAATAAATTATCCTTCTCCCTTCCCCAAACCGAGCTCATTGAGATTTTCTCTCGCTCATGTGCCAAGAATATCTCATAAACTCTTCAAATCCAATCTTTTCAAAGTTTTGAGGAAGCGTTCATGATGGCTCATAAACTGGAACTCTATGCCCTTGAGCAAGGCCATGTCAAACTCCGATCTATCGAATCAAAACCAAATTCACCAAGTCTTCAACCCATCACGACAAATCTAAAAATGCAACCAATGTCATCATTGTTAAATCTTATTTTGCATCCACCTCTCATGTTGAGCCTCCACAAAATGCTCCATGACTTACTTCCAACTATACTCCCTCGAAGAATCATATAGTTTTATCTTTGATAAAATCATGGTTTTGCATCTTGCCAACTTCCTCCCATCTCGCTCTGTTGGTGACATGCGCCCTAAACTGCGTGGTACCGTGAAGACCACTATTACAAACACCATGAGTCCTTGTTCATGATATTGAAAAGTTCCACACCTTCAAATACCTTGTCCAATGCCTTATCGATCATGGGGACCTTCAATTGGATAATCCTAACGCTCCTCCTAACCAACCATTAAACATCTTCAAACAACCCTTCCCTAATCATTCACCAAATAAGCAAGTTGATCCTTCTACATCTCAAGCACCTAATGCTTGTATGATTAATACTTCAAGTCAATATTCAACATCATGATCCTGTGTCCATCGTCACTTCATACACCATACCCCCATCTACCGCTTTCAACATCTAGCTCTACATCTATAACTATACCGACATTCGCACCCATTCTACATCCATCGTGCCTACATCAACCAGACTCCACATCCACTACACCCACATCTCTTAAATCTACATTTATTATGTCTACATCCACTACATCTACATCATTTACAACTACACCCAAGTTATGTCTATGCACCTATCCCCACATCCATCTCAACATCCATTTCTACACCCATGCTTACAACTCCTTCTATGCCATCACCTCTAATTACATCCACATAGATACATCAACATTTGAATCTACTCCCATATCCACACCATCCCTTTCAAACATTGTTGAACATACATCCTCACTTGATGTAACAATACAGATGTCCCACCTTCGCTCGCATCCGCAATAACTACCACCACTCCTATACCAACACCTTCCAAACTCGCGTATTTTGTAACTCCTTTCGATATCATCAAACGTATCATCCAAAAACAACTTCCACCTACGATCCCCACATATTCAACAAAACCTACATCTACATCACCTAGTTCCATCTCTAAGAATCCCTCGGATTAAATCATTGTGATCCCCGCCAAGGGTAAAACCTCGTAATAAAAATATAATAACTTTGTCATCCTTACTCAAAAGTCCTCACCCATCTGCATAAGAAATTGGAGCTTCCCCCTTTGAAACCCCATCAACCTAAATAACCCAACATCTCATCCTCCATCTTAGGACCCCACTCATATATCTTAAGACTAGGCCCTTCATCCAAATCCCTCGTCATTTCCAAATCGAATCAATATCATCCATCCCTTCTCCTAAGTATGAATCCCAAACATCCAAAGTGAAATTTGAGCCCAAGGCCCCTATAAATCCTCACAAGAGTAAGACACCGTTATGGCCTTCTTCATCCTTCCCTAAACCAAATCCACCCAAATTCCATGTGACCTCGTCTTCACAAACCTCCATTAGATCTTATATTGAAATCCTTGACATCTCACCCAAGAATCCACAATCACCCTTCCCCTATCAAGCCCTTTGACACACACGAGCCGAAGCCTACGTTGTTTGAATCCAATACCTATGTTCCTACCATCATGTCCTTGGACATGATAGAGAGTGTCAGTTGTAGGGCCCTTCAACCCTCATCAACAATATCATCAAAGAGGATGATCTTCTCATCGAAGAATACCACCCTCTCCCATCTACCAACCTATCCACGTCTAAGCCAAATCCTCTAAACAAATCTATAACCTCTAAAAAATCTAAGTCTACTTCCTCATCCACGTCTTCCGTCACCATCCCACCGCTGAATTCTACCTCTCCCAAGGATGGTCTCCCGATTTATATAGATGTTGTAGTCACTAAATCACACACTTTGGGTAATATTTAGTCTCGGTCTTATACTACTATTTAGAGGGTTTTTGAGTGAAGAAAGTACTAATTAACCCCTGTCTCTTAGTCATTTTTATCTTATTTCTATCATAATTCCTGACCTTCACCACACGCATGTCCAGACATAATTTTCATCATTTTAGCCTTGACTGGGGTGCCCAGGCTAGATCAAGGCGTCCCGGTCCTTTTTTAACTTTCCCACCAATTTTTGGGCACTTTCTAGCCGTTTCAGCTTCTTATCTTTTGGTGGTTGGCCATTTCAGGGTTAATTACAAAATTAGATCAAGAGAACCCTATAAATATAAAGTTATGAGACCATAATGAGGGACCGAGCACTAGTCACTACTATCATCCACCTAGGGTTGCATTCATCTAAGGAATTTGGAGATCATTTGCATTCACTTAGCTCCATCACAAGGGACAAGGTTGGTTCATCTGCATCACACAAGCATATGAGGGGATTCTATTCTATTTCACCCACCATTCTACCACATTTTGTACATTTAGTTATAGCTTGCTACTTCACAAAGTGTGACTAACACAAAAGCACTTGTTCACAATTTTTGCACTTGTGTAAAAATGGGCAACTCCAAACTTTGTTACGATGGATAGCATTGGTGAAGTATACCTAAGCTAGGGAGATCAAATACGATTATGTCGTTATTCTGCGATTTATTTTTAAAAGATTACATGAAATTTGTAACTATGTGTGTTGTTACAAAACGTGACAGAACACATAGTCTACAATTTCATGACCATCCTCAGCAAAAGAACACAATCCCTCGAAGGATAGTTGTGTTGTCTTGATGAGGACATCCAACGCAGAGTATGTGAAGTGAAAAGTTTTGGAATAACAAACATAAGTGCGAGATCAGAAAATCAGAGTTCATTACTGAATGTTACAAGTTCTATTCAATGTTCTTTCCTTCATGATTAAGACATTTAATTATGTTACTGAGTTGTTTAGTTCATTATACAATCCATACAAAAAGTAGAAATGCAGAAAGAGATATACAACTCATTTACAAAATTCAATGCTTTATTCACAAGGAGAGTCAAATGTTTCCCACACAAGCCGTGGGATGTAATTGAAAAGTAAAGTACAACTACTGAAAAGAAAGATACACATGCATGAAAGAGAAAGCAAAGGAGTATGAGGGTTAACCCATCATTGCCTTGTATATTCTTCATCGTGCAGAGCATCTCCTTGCCAGCTCCTTTCATCCTCAAGGCATGGTACCTGAAAAGAAAAATAAGGAAATCATCAATAAAGAGCTCAGGGTTAATCCATATTCCTACACTATCCTACTTCATGCATATGAATCTTCCCCTAAGCAGGAGATGTATTCTACTTGAAGGACAAACTACATGTATGTTTTTTTCACTCAGAAAGAAGAAAGTAAAAGAAAGAAGAAAACATGGACATAAGAGAGGCCAAAAAGCCTAAATATTTCCTAACTATTTTCCTAAGTGTGCAGTACGGGTAAGTTCATAAATAAAGAGAGAAATAAATAAGTCATAAGTACATGCTAAGAAGAAGGAAGAGTGCAACTCAAAGTTCAACAAACATTCTGCAAATGGAAGAGGTTAGAGCTCAGAAGAGAGAATGGAAGATAGAAGTACATTTTTCAAGTTTGCAAAGAAGAGGGAGAATCAAATTTCAAGAAGCTGAAGCTAAAAGCAAAAAGGATTAAAATTGAAACAGATGAGAGAGAAATTTTGGGAAAAATTGACGGGGCTTTGCCATGTAAAATGGACATTTACAACTTTTCATCATGTTGTTTCAATTACTACATGCTTTAAAAGAACTATGCAAATCAAATAAGTGATACAGAAAGTAGAAAAGCATTACATGATCAAGAGAAACAACTATCATGTTTTCAGTTCTCAATTGCTATATCAGTTCAGCATGAAAAGTGTTACTTTTTGTATCTTGGATCAGAATATATAACTACTATTTCTGAAAATGCATTAAAGAAAATATTTGAAAAAAATTGCTAGGGCTTCACCTTATAAAATCAACATTTCAGATTTTTCAGCATACATATCAGAGTTGTAATGAAAGGAAATACAGTATACAATGTAGAAAAGAAAATGGATTGCACTCTCAGTCATCATTTTGAAGTACTTGGAGCATTCACTATAACTTAACAACTGAATAACATGAAATTTGAAGTAATTTTACAGAGTACATCCTTTCTATGAATTCCAATTTTCAAATAAAGGAAGTATGAATTATAGATATGCTGCCATATCAAAGAAGTACAACTATTTATGCAAGGAAAAGAATCACAGAAAAGAAATGGAACTACAACTTCAAAAGTATGAAAGAGATCAATTTCAAAGATGCTCTAAATCTCATAATGAAATGAGATTGTTCTGAATTTCTAAATGCAAGTGGATTTCATTCACAAAAGAAAGAGTACATCACTATAAACATACAACTTTTCAACAGGTTATCATTGGTGTTAAAATGGGGCTATTAGCTAGTACAAAAGTTCATTTTTGCTCTCAAAATGATTAATGGGTTACAACTATTATTTTGAGATGAAAGATTCCAATAATAACGAGAAACCAATTTCATTCGAACACTCATCTCAGAAGGAATTTCAGTTTTCAAGTGATCTCAGATTGGAGAAGGATTAAATTAAGTATGCTCAAAGGAGTGCTACATAATTCTCAAAGGATCAAGTTGATCCTGAACAATGAATTACAATAGAATTGATTTTCCAGAATACAAAAATCAAGCCAAGAATTTCAGAACAGACCTGAAATAATATACAAAACCTATTTTTGCAGAGAAGCAAACTAATACACATAGTGGCTGAGTTTCATATTTCAACAATGGCAGCATTCATATGAAACAAAACTATAGAGGAAGGATGAAACTAAAATCTACATCTACCCAGAGGTCTTTCAGAAGTAAAGTCAAACACAAAATATTTAACTCTAAGCTATCATGAAATTGATGGAATCAGAGATTTACCTTAAAAGTAGGGTTACAGGAAAGTTCTCAAAAGCCATACAAAGTAGAGGCCCAGGACGAACCATCAAAGTCAAAAATAATCAAGTAACAAATCTTGTGATACAGGTAATGGGTCTGAGATATTCTTCAAGATCCAAAGTTTTCTCAAAAGCTTCAAAAGTGGCGTTTCAACGCAACATTGACAAGATTCACACAAATTTGGCCAGGAGAATGAACTCACTAATCCTTCTAAATCGATTAGAGGCACAAATTAGAAAACAAAATACAATCTGAGACCTTTCTATCAAAGAATTAAATTTCTGGTTTGTCTTTCGAAAGCTCTAATCAGGGTATGAGTAGATTTTGTAACCAACATATACCTACAGTCACCATTTTAAGGCCAGAGAAGTCAAAGTACGAGAAAACGCAGGCCCGCAAAGATATACAGATAAAACTCTCAATGAAAATCTAGATCCAGGGATAGCAAAGCAAAATATGGAATACCTAGAACGTAAACTATCTAGCAAACCCTCCACAGTTGGTTCAAAGAAAGCTAACAGTAATAACCAAGAAAGTTATGGTGACACAAGCTTATCAATATCAAGCAAAACAGAGTATTCATACTACTGAGCCATTCATAAAAGGGTGAATCTAGAGTTACCTCTAACCGTGGTCGAAAGAAGTTCAAATGGTAATGGCCGAATCCTTGAAAATCCTAAAGAAGCTATAGGAACCATCAGCCTTATTTCATAAAGCCAAATAGTGATGCTCGAAAGAGACAAATAATGGTGAACCTTACCAAGAAATCACATTCACAAATGTGACCGAGCTCGAGGGTTACCCTAAAAATGATGAGCATCATCCAAATTAGTTTTCATATAAATGCACAAAGAATTTGAAAACTAAAAGAGTTCAAGAATGGAACATCCATGGTGGCCACTTAAAAAAGAAAAAGCATTAAAGACCAAAAATCGAATGGAACATCCATGGTGGCCACTTCAAAGAAAATATCCCAAAATATACCAGTTGAGCCCCTTTCGCAAGAAGCTTCAACAATGGTTTCAATTAAAAAAATTTAGGGCTTCGCCCGCAAAATAGAAAAAATGAATGAGATGATCATTAGGGTTGATTGCCCTTTACTGCATAAGCTCGAGAGGTGAGTTAAATGAAACTCAACCATAGTCAGAGAATCAAAGGTAGAGAAGAAAAGGTACATGGATCAATGGTCTAGAAACGAGCTCAGAGATCAAAGAATAACCACGGTTAGCCTCCCACCGACCAACATTCAATGCAGACTGTAACCCTAACCGAGGGTCAGGATCAACGGTGCAAGTCCATCAGGGACAAAGATTGACGGTCTTCATCAAGGACCAAACCCAACCAGGGTTAAACAATTCATATACGTGGCAAGCTTTCATAAAACCCTAATTAGGGTGGGGTTAAATTGCCACCGACCAACATGCCAAGGGTGAGTCATCGTGGAGGAAGGGGCCAACCCACGTCATCGAATCAAACAAAAATCATTGCATTCGAAATTCAAAAGACCGACTATAGTCTAGACTTTAAATAATGCCAAAAGATGACCAAATTATGCCACAATGATCACCGAAAAGGTGAAATATTTTAACCATATACTATTCAAACATGCAAGCCGACAAGTATTACATGGTCGTGTATGTCCAAAAGGTGGCAGACTATATAGTGTAGCCTATGTCAAATAATCAAAGGTGACCGAGTATGGTGTGGTAACTATTACAAGTGCCCCATGTGTATCTAAAACTATGGTAATGAGCTAAGTCCACAAAGGTGGCCAAACCAAGCAAGTTGGAGGTGGTCCCCACAAGGAGGTTGGAGTGGAGTTACAGAGTGTCATTCATGTGACCACTTAGAAAGAGATGTCAATGTCAGAGTATGTACACATGAACAATGGTCCCCACATGGGATATTTTATTTTGCAAATATCACAAATTTTTGAATTATTCACTCACAGGCAGAGAATTAATTTTTTGCATGCTTCACAAGAAGAGAACAAAGAAGAAGATGAATTTACATGCTCAAAGAAGGAGACTTTGCCTAACAAGTAAGGTTTATTATTAGCAAAATTATTCACCCTTTCTTTTCTTAAAAATAGAGTAATCAACTTTAGTTTGACTGCATTGTAAACAAGGCTATTAATGCCTATTTTTAACTACATGCTCTAGTTTGTATTATTTTATCCCTTTATTTATTATTAAATAAAGGATAAAATTAGGATGCATGGGTGAGTACAAGCCTTAGGCTATTTTTAGGAAGGGGGTGAAATTTATTTTGCTATATATTGTGTGCCTTTGCAAAGCACAGGGATTCTTCTTGGAGGAATTTTGGATATATGAGTACTAAAGCAAATTTTTCCAGTTTTCCCTCTGAGTGTGAAGTGTTTTCTACCTTTCCAAGTTATTTTGTAGTCTTGTGTATGTTATATTAATCTTGTGAATGCAAATTCCCTGATCAACCACCTTACCCTGCTGCAAATTTCAGTCCTTTCTGCTTAATTTTTAATGTGCATGTTAACTTATTAGTACTGTTGTGATCCTCCCTCAGTACAATCAAGTGTTTTGCCCTTAGATATTCTATAGAAAAACTATTGGTTCGTGCATCAAGAATCCTTCACAGATTAGTTGTGCATATACTCAGTCAAAGCCCTCACACAAATTTGGTGTATCACCTTAGTTTTAATCATTTTACAATCATCTTTTACTCTCAAACTCCTGAAAGTAGTTTAGGATACACCAATAAGGAACCGACCTTGATACGAGACTCACCTCGAATTAGGTATACCCAAAGACCTGAGGTGTTTCCATCAGATCTACAAAAGAGAGAGGTCATTTGTGCGCAAGCTTAGAAAACTTCGACCATCTCTCTATAGGATGCACTTTCGAGATATAACAACACCTAGAGCACATGATTCACACACACACTAAAACTACATTTGGGTCTAGAATGTAGTGTAGCACTCAGTTAGTAAGTCCACTGTTGTGGCAACTAAGGTCAATCGACCTATTCATTTACATTTTTCTTTTTTAGGGTTTTGATACTTCTTTTAATACTTTACAGTCTTCTCTTCATCTTGGATTACAACAACACACAGCGCGGTGAAAGAAATCGATGCGATAGACAACGAGGTTTTGAACCACCTACCAAACTTGAAATTTAGTTTCGGACCTTTTTGTAAACCAGGGCACCCATTCTACAAACTATAGTGCTTGTAGGTGCCCCAATCCCTCTCCAGAATCCCGATCCGGAGAATCAATATAGATTTTTCCTTTCAGTAGGACCTCTGTACAATCATTCCTACTTCCAAATTATTTTGTTTATCCTATGACATAGTCCTATGAGCCCCTCTAATTAGTTGAGTCACTTCCTCACTCTTCTTGCATATTAGGGTTTCCATTTCCATTAGCTTAGTTGCTTGGGTCATTTTCCATAGTTATTCACTACATTTATTTATTGTATTTACATATCATTCTAGATTACGTTGAATATTATTACTCCATCATATTAGTTAATTTTAGTTAATCGGATGTCGTTTGTATCACCACTCGCTCTTACTCTCATGACTCCCAACCATCTACCCAATCAAAACTAAAGGTTGTCATCGTTGCCCCTTCCAATGAGCCGAACCCATCACATTCTTAATCTAAGGCTAAGGTATATATCTATAAACATAAAATCACACACTTGGGTACATTTCTAGGTCCTAAAAGCATACTAACGTTCATATGATTCCTAAGCAAGAAAACTAGTAATTGACAACTATATTTGGCCTCTTTTCTTTATTTCTTGTTTCTCTTTGGTATTACACACCCTACAACCAGTCTTGATTTTAGTGATTTATCTTTTATGGCTCCAGACACACGGCGCCTAGCCAAGACAACGTCGCTAGGTGACTCTATCCCCTCTGGGAACCCTTGACTCTTTTTCACCGTACTCACTTCTTTGGGTCTCTTTTATCTTTTGGGAATCTTTTTCACTTATGGTTCGGCCTTACAGTTGTCAATTACAAAATTCAAACAAGGGAATCAAATAAATACATAGTTATATGTTTAAAATGAGGGACCAAGCACTAAACATTACTATCATCACCTAAGCTTGCATTTAAAAGCGATACCTAATGCACTTAGAGACATTTATCTTGTTGGAAGCACAAGATAATTTGAGAGGGGGTGAATCGGTCATACTGATAATTTTTTATTTCATTTACCAAACCATATATTCATGAATTTAGATTGTCCATGTAACATTCATAACCATGTGTGCTTATTATTAATATATACAACATCAAACACGAGAGCAAGAAAAAAAGTACTCAACACAAGAACACCATATGTGAGTGGGAAACCCTCATGGGAAGAAAATCCTTTGAAAGTATACTTATATTACATAAAGAAAAGAAGTTTAGTGAAGCACCAACTTCGGAAGGAGCACCAAACCCCGATTTCGTGAGGCACCAACCCCACAGGAACACCGACCCCTAGTTTAGTAGAGTACCAACCCTACAAGGAGCACCAACCCATAATTTAGTGAAGCACCCACTCCATAAGGAAGCTAAAACCCCTAAGATGACCAAGCTCTAACTCACCACCGTAGATGTTTGATATCTAATTTTTTTGCTTCCACAACTGATGGAGATCACTTATTCAACTCACAAACCCTAGCTCGTACCCTAGGTTTTCAATCTTGCTCTTTCTTCTTCTTCTGCAACTTTTCATGGCTCTAAACACATGCACACGTGCTCTCTAATCTTCCTTAACCTATCATGCTCTTCCTAAGCCTTCAAATAATCCACACATACCTGCAAATCACTATCCTCTAGGTCACACTTCTTCCCTCTAAGAGCACTTGTTCAAAAATGAACCCAAAACATCACTTTTATAGATTTTTCTTTCATCCAACCCAAAGGAGGTCGATCCTTCACCTTTGGTTCGAACCGATGTGTAGACACCTAAAATCCGCTTATGCATTTTTATTACTAAAATTGCACTAATTATCTTCTTTTCTATCATTCTCGTCGTAATTAGTGATTTCTCGCTAATTAGCTAGCATTCCACCCTAGTTTGATCGAAGTTAACAACGCTTTGTTAATTAACCCGTCTTTCTTCCATTCCGAATGCCAATTAATGACACTTTGTTAGTTACAATCCCTTGCCCTAATTAATTAATTAACTATTATTAGTTAATTAAGCCTTTTTAACCTTGTATTTAATTAATAAACCTTCTTATCAATTAAATTCCCTTTTAAATCCTCTAAATTCTCGCTAAATCACCTTTAAATCACTTTTATAAGCTTATCCTAACCTATTACACAATCTTAGTTGATTAATTAAATCATCTCCAACTCCCATGAGTCTTGCGATTACTAATTCATTATTCTATTCATGTATATCCTTTACATTTCCTCTTTGGGATTTGTCCCACATCCACCAAATTACAAGCCTTGCCCAAACATGCAAGCTATATAAAGAACCCTCCTCCTTCCCTTTCTTCTTACACCTCATTTGCATTAGTGAAAACTATAGGCATTTTGATTTAAGCCATTCTCCATTGTTGGAAATAACTTCTCCATCTTGCATACTTTCTCTCAAATTGAGGAGCATGGGAAGATAAAAAAATGGCCTCAGTAGCCATTTCTTGGTGAGATTTCATCCTTAATTCTTGAGGCAAACAACACCAATTTGATTGTTAGATGATCTAATTAGGTTCATTCTTTAGGTAACAATCATAAAGAGTAGGAATAACTTAGAATTTAATGGTTTTATCATGTTTATGCATTGAAGAAGTTATTTTCCCTTAAGCTCTTATCTTGATGGTTTTATAGTAGATTTAGATTTTCTTTGAAACTACTAGGTGTTAGTTTCTTTCAATTAGCATTGCAAGTTTATTATGTTCATATAGGGAATAAAAGACTTAGTTTATTTCACAACCGATCCCAAAGTGTGCTATACTGTAAATTTGATAAACAAGAGTAAGTTGTCGCAACTATGCTCGGTAAATTTTGGAGTTACTTAGGATTAATTCAGTGGGTGCCTGGTGCTGTAGAGATTGCTTCTAGGTGCACATGAGTGCGAAAGACCTCATAAACTAGTTTTTTTTTGTGTGTCGTGAGATGTTCGCTAACCTTTGTTATTGGTCGCCCTTTGTATGTTGTTGGGTCGATTGCAAAATTCTCCTATAACCTACAAAGAGAGAGATAACTGCAAAACCCCAAAACACATCAAATCCTAAAAATAAAAAGATGCAAATGGGGAGTCAGACCGATCCCTAGTGGTCACTTGACAAAGTGAACTTATGACCGAGCGCCGCATTGCATTTCGAGACTCCATGTAGTTCTTGTGTGTGTGTGTGTGTGTGTAGAAATCATACTAGGAGGCTCTTTTGTGCAAAGATACACTTGATAGAGGGCAATAAATAGATGTAGCAATGCAAATAGATGTGTGGATGGAAAAATGAACTTCCCTTCCTATGCGTGTATGCAGAAAAATTCAGTCCCTTGTCCTTTGAGTAAAAGTTAGATGGATGCCTTGATGATCTTAGAATGCCTTTGAATGCAACCTTAGGCGATGATAATAAATGCTTAGAGCTTGGTCCTTTATTATGGTCACATAGCTTTGTATTTATATGATTCCCTTGTTTGAATTTTGTAATTGACAACTAAAAGACCGACCCATAAGAAAACAAAACGCCTAAAAGATAAAAGAGGCCCAAAAGAGGCGAGTAAGATACAAAGAGATCGGGGGCCTGAGAGGGGACGAGGGCGCCAGGTGCCGACGTCTGGTCGTGGCGTTGGTGTATAGAGTCAAGAAAGATAAAACAATGAATATCGATGGGCCACTGAGGTGTTGAGACCGAGAGAAAGCAAGAAAGACAAGAAAGAGGCCAAAGACAAATGTCAATTACTAGTTTTCTCGCTTAGGAATCATATGAATAGTAGTATGTGATTAGGACCTAGAAATGTACCCAAAGTGCATGACTTAGTGTCTACACTTCCCTTTGCATGATAAGATAACTCTGTTTGGGGCAAGTCATAAAATTATTTTCCTTCGCGATATAATTTCTTTGGGGCAATTTCAACTCCAATCATTTGCACAATGGATCCAACAAGAGTGTCATAAGGAGTCGCTTTACTCCGCTCTTCCAGTTTGATCCTATTCCCACTTTTGGAGCATTTGCATCTACTTAATCATCATTATGGCACACATTAGGGGCACAACTGATTATCACATTGTTATTTGAGCTCTTGTGATTTTGATCTTTGTGCTTTCGAAAGATCCTTTTGTTTGCAAGTTGGTAAACCATCCCTAAACACATCAACAATTGGAAGTGAACCCGTCTTTCCAAATTTCATTATTTTAGTTGATCTATGAGAGATCTTCAGAGAACTATCATGAATATAATCAAGCATGCTCGGCGAGTGCATCTTGAATAAGCTCATTAGATGTTGATTCTATTTTCTTTGATGCACAAGAATTAGAATCGTCAAATTGTTATTCAATTTTCTCCTCCTTTTATTGATGTTCTTCTATCGAAACCATAGCTTTGGGCTAGACTCTTCTCAATTACCTTCACCATTTTAGTTGCTTGTTCTTTAGCCTTCAAATAAGAAGATTCCTCTCAATAAGTTCCGATGTTGCCAAAACAAACTCACCACATGTGAAAAAGTTGGAATCATCATACACTAATTGTGGAACTATCACATAGAAAAATCCCAACACTAACGACGCTTCTTCATCTATGGCCAAAATTTTTTAATTCTATCATGAAATCAAGGTCTTTGTTATGGGGCTCACATGAGCAATAATTTAAAGGCTAGTTTTAGAGAATGTCGGTGATTACAACAACATTTTCTCGAACTCTACCCTTTTTAATCATACCACTTGTTATCATATTATATTTGTTTACGGCCAATTTGTTCACAATGATTTGTTGTTTAAATATCTATTCCACTTTAAATTCTATACCTAATTTAATGAAGTTTTGACAAACGTAATTTTTCTTTAAAAAATAGAAAAATACTAATTTATTTAAGATTCTTAATTAATTCAATATATATTTATTAAAAATAAATAATTTTGATTGGTTAACCAAATAAGAACTGGGAAAGAAGAAAGAAAAAGAAAGAGGAAGGAAAAAAAGGAAAGGAGAAAGAAAGAAAGAAGATAGAGAAATAAGAATTGAGAAAGAAGATGAAAAAATAAAGAAGAAAGAAAAGGGAAAGAGGAGGGAAAAAAAAAGAAAGAAGAAGAGGAAAGAAAGAAAGAAAGAAAAAGCCTAATCATAACATCATGCAATATTTTAAAGGTTTTATAATCTTTTATGCTAATTATACTCCATACACTAATGTAATCGCTCCTAGTTTTTCTACCTAATTCTAGAACCAACCTGGTCTATAGTTGTAATCCTAAATTTAATGTCCCAAACGGATGGACTCTATCATTTCCAACATAATTGGAGAAGGGTTGTGCCATTGGATGAAGGAAAAGTAAATGTAACTTCACCCACAAGCAAACAAAAAGGATTAAAAATTAAAACAGAAACCCTAAATTCGAATGGAATCTAACTTTATCAAATTCCTTCCTCGGTCATGAGAAGTCTCTAGAAACCCTACAACTTCCTACAAAACTTGTTTTCATTGAACCTACTTCAACATTCTCGCAATCGATTTGGTTATTGTTTTCGTCTGCTGGTTTTCTGTCCTGATTGTTCGTCTTCTCTGCGTAAGCTTTGAGAGCACTTTTGATCTGATTTTATTCGATCTGGAAAAATGGCCGGAGAGACGGAGACCTTTGCTTTTCAGGCGGAGATCAATCAGTTGCTGAGTTTGATCATCAATACTTTTTACAGCAACAAGGAGATTTTTCTCAGGGAACTTATCAGTAATTCTTCCGATGTAAGTGAAAAAGAATTTTGTTTATTTGTTTTAGTGTCTTTCTTCGGGACCGGGGTTCGAAATATATCAGAGGGCCTTTATTGTTTTCGGTAGTTATGGGAAAAAAATTATGTTGCGTTTGTTTTACCGCTTAAATTATGTGGTTTGCATATTTTACCGAGTTTTTAATGGTTTCGGCTAATGGATTAGTGGTTTCAGTAAGTCTTCATTTACCGCTTTGAAGCAGTTGTTGTTAGGAAAGTTCAATGTGTTTTAATCTGTAGAAATGGGATTTTACATTCGCTTTTCAGTGGTCGGGTTTCGAAAAATATATTTCATTCGGACATTTTGAAAGTGGGATTTACTTCACTATAGGTACAGTAGGAGGTTCTGCAGAAAGATTATTTTTTTGTAAATATTTAAACTCTGTTTTGTAAATAAACGCAAAGGGTACTTTAGATTTGGTGTTTTCTGGGGGAGTCTATATGGGGTTTTAATTGTCTACGAAGGATTTCCAATGTTAAAGTAAGGGCAGTTATATGGTTAATGATTTGGTAGTTATTGTAGGGTTTTTAAATCTTAAAATGGTTTGAGCAATCCTGTAGACCTCCTTAAAGGGGTCTAATTTTTTTAGCGTGTCAAATATTTATTATGGGTTTGCTATAATCCTTTGGGGTATGCTTTTAAAAGTCTTAAAGATGCTTGTGGGTTCATTATATTCATGTTTGCAATGGTTTAGGTGATTTGCAACAGGGTTTTGGACATGTGGTATATTTGCAGGAAGGCTCAAGATTTTTATGATTGTTGTAAGTGACTCTGTTACTTTTATACAGGCTTTGGATAAGATCCGTTTTGAGGCTCTTACGGATAAGAGCAAGCTAGATGCTCAGCCGGAGCTTTTTATTCACATTATTCCGGACAAGGTGAACAATACACTCACCATTGTCGACAGTGGTATTGGAATGACCAAATCAGGTATGAGCCATGTGAAATGACTTTCATTCTTCTCTTTATTGCTAGATTTCTTCACCAGTTTAGAGCCCATCTAGATACAGAGCGGTTTTGTTTTGTTATTAGATTTCTTCATCAGCTTTTGATTCAGGTATTCAATTTGTTCGCCCATGTCGTTTTCTTTTATTAGTATCTTTTATAGGTCTTGTTTTGTTGTCGCTCTATAGGTTTCGAAATATGCATTTGTATGATAATCGATTGATTTAAAAGGATATTTTTCGGTTAATGAAATTGAATACGACTGATTGATTTGGTGTTATTTGTGTGGCAGACCTTGTGAATAACCTTGGAACTATTGCCCGTTCTGGAACCAAGGAGTTTATGGAGGCTCTTGCTGCTGGTGCTGATGTGAGCATGATTGGTCAGTTTGGTGTTGGGTTTTATTCGGCTTACTTGGTGGCAGAGAAGGTCATTGTTACTTCGAAGCACAATGACGATGAGCAGTATGTCTGGGAATCTCAGGCAGGTGGATCGTTCACTGTAACTAGGGATGTTTCTGGTGAAAGTTTGGGAAGGGGTACAAAGATGACACTTTATCTCAAGGAGGATCAGGTTAGTGTTGCCAATTCCAGTAATTTGTGTTAAGGTCAAACAAGTAGTATATATCTATTGTATTTGGATGTAATCTTTAGCAGCCAGGTATGCATATGTTATGCTTTAGTATGCTGAAATCCTGTGTGTTTTCCCTTAGAAAGGTGATGCGGATGTTAGGTAGAGTCACTATTGCTTCTGCATGTCATTTTCTGATGTTACTACAGTTAACATTATGTTCTCCAGTGATTGTGTGGATTTCTGCTATGAATGTGTTGGGAAGGTTTAAATTCCCAAAGGATGCATGCTGGATTTCTGACACTGACTGAGCTGCTAAAGGTTTACTTCTACAAAGGGCGAATTGAATTATTTTTGGTTGATTTGTCTGTATATATGTTGGCACTAAGCTATCATAACTTTGAATCATGTTTGAATTTTTGTGTTTGGAGGCTAAGGGGGTAAATGTGTTTATGGCTCATTAATAGTCCTGACTATGGGATTATGGTATATTAGGATACACCTGGTGAAATTCCAGGGATAACGAGTTTTATGGTCAAGTGCAGTTTTGATTATCATGGAATTTTGTTGCTTATGATGCCTAGGAATGTTTTTGGGCAAATGCCAGGGATATAGAGTTTAATGGTCAGTAGTAGATTTGATTGTCATGGCATGTTAATGCCTAGGAATGTTTTTTAGTGCCTACCGAGTATTTTTTATTTGAAATTGGATTGTTGAGGGAGTTTAGTCTACTTTTATTCTTGAAGTGGGTTAGTTCAACGACCGTTTGAGTTATGAAAAGGCTTTTTACCACAAGTGTGATTTATTTAAGCAATGGTATCTGGGGCGTTTTACCAAAAGTGTGATTTATTTAAGCAGTGGGATCTGAAGGAAATTAGAGTTGATGTACTGTTTGGGGTTCTAAAAGCAGTGCTGCTAGGGTATACATCCTCTAGATTTTGGTGTAAATAAATGTTACTGGGCTGTTTAGAAGTAAAAGCAATGTTACTGGGCTGTCATTCATTGTATTTATGTACTCATAGAGTGGGTGTAATGGGCCTTTTGTGTGCATCTTGTTTAGTAGCTGGTTAGTATCATGTTACAGCCTGTCAATGTAGTTATGTAACGGTAGAGTGGGTGTAATGGGCTATTTGTGTGTATCTTGTGTCAGTAGCTGGTTAGTATCATGTTACAGCTCTCGTGTATTTGAGTGCTGTGAGTTATGTGTTTATGTGAAATCTTCTTGCTTAGTAGCTGGTTAGTATCATGGTACAGCCTGTCATTGTATTTATGTACTCGGTAGAGTGGGTGTAATTGGCTATTTGTGTGTATCTTGTTTAGTAGCTGGTGAGAATCATGTTTCAGCTCTTGTGCATTTGAGTGCTGTGAGTTATGTGTTTGTGTAAAAACTTCTTGTTTAGTAGCTGGTTAGTATCATGTTATATATTTATGTACTCTGTAGAGTGGGTGTAATGGGCTATTTGTGTTTATCCTGTTTACGAGCTGGTTAGAATCATGTTACAGCTCTTGTGCATTTGAGTGCTGTGAGTTATGTGTTTGTGTAAAAACTTCTTGTTTCGTAGCTGGTTAGTATCATGTTACAGCCTGTCATTATATTTATGTACTCGGTAGAGTGGGTGTAATGGGCTATTTGTGTGTATCTTGTTTACTAGCTGGTTAGTATCACGTTACAGCTTTTATGTATTTGAGTGCTGTGAGTTATGTGATTGTGTAAAATCTCTTTACCAGAGTCATTTTCATTTGGTGTTATCTGCAGCTTGAATATTTAGAGGAGAGGCGTCTGAAGGACCTGGTTAAAAAGCATTCAGAGTTCATCAGCTACCCCATATCACTCTGGGTTGAGAAAACCACAGAGAAAGAAGTCTCTGATGACGAAGAGGAGGAAGAGAAAAAAGAACAGGAGGGCGAGGTTGAAGAAGTAGAAGAAGATAAGGATGAGAAAAAGAAGAAGAAGAAGGTGAAGGAAGTCTCCCACGAGTGGTCTCTGGTTAACAAGCAGAAACCCATCTGGATGCGGAAGCCCGAGGACATCACAAAGGATGAATATTCAGCATTTTACAAGTCCCTCACAAATGACTGGGAAGAGCACTTGGCTGTGAAACATTTTTCTGTAGAAGGCCAGCTTGAATTCAAGGCCATACTCTTTGTGCCCAAGAGGGCACCCTTCGACCTCTTTGATACAAGGAAAAAGCTCAACAACATTAAGCTGTATGTGAGAAGGGTATTTATCATGGACAACTGTGAAGAGCTTATTCCAGAGTATCTGAGTTTTGTGAAGGGTGTTGTAGATTCAGAGGATCTGCCTCTGAATATATCTAGGGAAACATTGCAGCAGAACAAGATTTTGAAGGTTATAAGGAAGAACTTGGTTAAGAAATGCATGGAACTGTTTACTGAAATAGCAGAGAATAAAGAGGATTATAACAAGTTTTATGAGTCCTTCGCCAAGAACATTAAGCTGGGTGTGCATGAAGACAGTCAGAACCGTGCCAAATTGGCAGATTTGCTGAGATATCACTCCACTAAAAGTGGTGATGAAATGACCAGCCTTAAAGATTATGTCACCCGCATGAAGGAGGGGCAGAAGGATATATATTATATTACTGGGGAGAGCAAAAAAGCTGTGGAGAACTCACCATTTTTAGAAAGACTGAAGAAGAAGGGATATGAAGTTCTTTACATGGTGGATGCCATCGATGAATATGCTATCGGGCAATTGAAGGAATATGATGGGAAAAAGCTGGTTAGTGCCACTAAAGAGGGTTTGAAGTTGGAGGAGACAGAGGATGAAAAGAAAAAGAGGGAGGAATTGAAGGCTAAATTCGAGCCCCTCTGCAAATCTGTGAAAGAGATATTGGGTGACCGGGTGGAGAAGGTTGTGGTATCTGACAGGGTGGTGGACTCGCCTTGTTGCTTGGTTACTGGTGAATATGGGTGGACTGCCAACATGGAGCGTATCATGAAGGCACAAGCACTGAGGGACAGCAGCATGGCTGGTTACATGTCAAGCAAGAAGACCATGGAGATCAATCCCGAGAATGCTATCATGGAAGAGCTCCGCAAGAGGAATGATGCTGATAAAGGGGACAAGTCTGTTAAGGACTTGGTTATGTTGCTGTTTGAGACTGCCTTGTTGACCTCTGGCTTCAGCTTAGACGACCCCAACATGTTCGGAAACAGGATTCACAGGATGCTCAAGCTTGGTCTGAGCATTGATGATGTGGAGGGGCCTGCACCAGTTGATGTAGACGACATGCCCCCACTTGAGGATAATGATGCAGAAGGCTCCAAGATGGAGGAAGTCGACTAATTTTGTTTTTAACATTCGCTTTCAGTTATTACTGACATTTATTTACACGTACTTGAAATTGCTTGGAGTTTTTGAAGGCGGGTAAATTTTGCTGCCTTGTAGTAAAATTAGTTATTGTTGCTGTATAATGTCTTTTGGAAGTATTTCAAATTTACAAGGCAAAGTTCTTCTGATTTGAATTCTCTCTTTTGGTAGTATTTTAGAATTATATATTCGATCAAGATGTATACTCGTTTAATATTAAGTGTGGTGTTTTTAATATTAAGTGTGTTGTTTGTTTTCGACTTACACTTTTGTTACGCATCAATTAATTTTTTTACTGTCTTTAACACTTAGTGTATGTGTTTTTATGATGTATGTAGGAACCAGATTAATTGTAATTTGGATTCAGTAATTTTGTGTATGTTTACGCAGAATAAAGATTGGGTATTTTTGAAATTTGTCCTGCATTTTATAAGGTTTGTGTTCTTGCATTTTTCCAATGTGTATTTTGAGGGATTAGTTTGACGTCCTAAACTTTATGTTTAAGTTATATGCTTAGGTCGTGGGTCGAAGACCACGGTTTTTCCGCAGTAGGAGGTGAGGGTCTCAGCGTGGTGTGCAGAGGTTAAGGGATTTGCCCTGTATAATGAGGTTTGCAGTTTTTGGATGTTTGACCGACTAGAGAGATTCAGTTTTCTGGTATATATATGTATGTATATTTTTTTATTGGGTTTTTGCAATGCAATGTTTATATATGTATCCTTTTAATAATTTTCATGTTACACTTTTTTTGCAATGCAATGTTTTCTATTTGAGTTGGACCTGTTGCAAGAGCCACGATAAGCAATTTTTTTAGCAGATGTGGAGGAGAAAAAATGGTATGATTTAATAGGGTCCTATTTGGGGAGCTGTTAGAGAGTCATTCAAAAGTTTGAGGTCTCATGTTAAAGGAAAAATAATAATTGTCGATGGAAGATGGAAATTGGTGTCAGGTTTTATGACTTTTTTTTTTTTTTGGGTAGAGATACGAGTTTTTTAACATTTGGTAGAAGAATAGTTTCATGAGTTCTGAATAAATTGGAATGATAAACTAGAAGGGAAGTTTAAACATAAATATCAAAGTGGTAGTTTTAAAACAGTTTAAATAATTAATATTTTATTTGTGCCTGCTAATATTTTATGGGGTTAAAATCCTCTTAAAAACGTAGCTGTTTACAAAATGTAAAAGTTTTGTTTGATTTTTGCAGCATTTTTTCTATATGATCCATATTCTATAAAAAATAAAGTGAGGAAAATATATTTTTAATAGATTAAAATTAGATTTTAGAATAAATGAAATTTATACAACTTACTACATCAAATAAAATAATTATTTGGCACTACCTATGTTACGTTCTTATATTGATTTAGTTGATATGATTGTTTTAACTTTATGTACTTGGCTATTTTTATCCTAAATGTGAGTGTTTAATATATTCACTTTAATTTAAACAAATTAAGAATTCCTTCACATATATATTCACTTACAATTAATGTTTCACCAGAAGTACTTGAATTTTTTTCTCACAAATATCATTCCTTGTCATAGAGTGGGATGGATTCACACATTCATTGTTAAATTTGGGGTGTGTTTAGTGTTGTGGATTTGTTGCTAGAAGCTTCTTTTGATTGTTCTTCTTTTTTATGGTAATGTGAAATCATCATTATTGAATGCGAGGATGTGGATCAAAGGAATAATCTTAATATATTCGAGGTGAATAAAAATAAGAAAATTATTTATATATAATTAACCATAGAGTACATATGTGAAATAAAGTATTTAATTAAAATTTAAATAAATAATTAAATTTAAAAATATAATAGTTAATAATAAATAGTTTTTAGTAAAACAATTAATCAATTAAATGATATTTGGATAATACTAAATATGTAAATTATCAAAGCAAAATTCATATTAAATTCCATCCAAAAAATTAGAAAGTTGCTGAGATGTGTATTAAATAAATTTTATTGATGTTCTCCCGCCTCTTAAAGTGATATCATCTAGGAAAATACAAAACACTTAAATAGAAGCAACTAATGCATGATTAAAAAGTCAAATAATTTTATATGATTTTGTAATCTTTACATTTTAATATAATTTTGCTAATTCGTCACTATTAGTCTATGCCCTATTATTGTAATTAGTATTGATGTTGTTGTTATCACATCTTTCCAACATTAATGTTGTAAAAGTTATAAGCAGCTTAAATATTTAGAAAGTATAAAAATATGTTTTTTTATTACAATCTTTATCTTAATATTAATGCATTGAGCCTTTTTATAATAAATTTTCAAAATTAAGAGAGAAGGTGAAAATTGTACATACACAAGAGTTGTATATAATCACATAACATAATTTTTACTAAAGAAATATTTTAATAGATTACAAATTCTCTAATATATTAACTTCTTTATTTAGTATTTAAATTAGATGAAAGGTATTTTTAACTATTTAAATTAAGTGGCTTTATATATAGAGAAATTTAATATAGATACTTACATGAAAATTGTGTAGATATTGTATTTTTCAAGATTGTAATAAGTATTTTTGTTCACCAATGATTCTTCATATTTTATAATAGTTCGTGCAAGTGATTGAATTGTGTTTATCTCTATGTAAGTTTGGAATTGTTTTTCAATATGTTGTCACCAACCAAGATTTAAAGGGTTTTAAGATCTATTCTCATATACAATTAATTTAATAGATTACAAAAGAAATTTTTACTAAAGAAATATTTACTATAACATAATTTTTACTAAAGAAATATTTTAATAGATTACAAATTCTCTAATATATTAACTTCTTTACGAGTATTTAAATTAGATGAAAGGTATTTTTAAGTATTTAAATTAAGTGGCTTTATATATAGAGAAATTTAATATAGATATTTACATGAAAATTGTGTAGATAGTGTATTTTTCAAGATTGTAATAAGTATTTTTGTTCACGGTGATTCTTCATATTTTATAATAGTTCGTGCAAGTGATTGAATTGTGTTTATCTCTATGTAAGTTTGGAATTGTTTTTCAATATGTTGTCACCAACCAAGATTTAAAGGGTTTTAAGATCTATTCTCATATACAATTAATTGTTCTTGGGGTCATCACTTTTTAACACACACCATAAAATTACATTTTAAAATTTTCTTATACCATTTTTATTAGAACAATTTGAGGGAGAGAGATGGAAGTTGGTTATTGTTAGACTAAAGATTCTTTCTTCTCAATCTATTTGTTCAAATACTTATTATTGTTGGGAAATTTAGCAACAAGTAGGCAATTAACTAAATCAAGAGAAAATTCGAGTAGAGATCAAAAGAAAAATTATTTATCATGAGAAAACATTTTTGGAAACAAAACCCAACCAAAATCTTGTTTATTGTATTAGCTTAAACCAACTTCAAATAAAATATAAAGCCTTTAAGGCTCTATAATACAAGACTTACACACTCAACCGCATTCTAACATGTACCCTTTCATTACTAATCCTCACAAACTTCTCCTTCTTAGATCTCAATCGATCTTAGGAATCACCTTGTTCTTAATCGGACAACTTCTAATTAACCTTTCCCATAAAGAGCATGCATGTATATAACAAGACACCTCCTTAAAAGCACTTTTTGGGGCTGCAATCAATACAAGGATAAAGTTTTAAAATAAGGCTTAAATATGATCCATTGATTTTACCCCTACACCAACCATTAACCAATCAAATAGTGTCGGCCCATCGCCCATACTATATAAATTATGAGACATATTCAAACAATCTCTCACTTATTTAATACTTTCCATCGAGGAGACCACATACCCATTCTTTAGCACGTTGGGGCAAGCTCATTTCTTCCCTACACTAAGTAAATTTCTAAGCACACACACGCCTTTGTCAATGAATTCGCTACATCAACACAAGTCTTTACCTTTTTATTAATACCCTCTTCTCCTCCACCATTTCCCTCACAAAATGATATTGTACATCAATGTGCTTTGTCTGAGAGTGATAGTTCGTATAATTTAGAAAAATTGCACTATGGGAGTCATAAACTATCCATAAAGCCTTATGATTGAACCCTGACCAAGGAATATAACCTTTGAAGATATATCGCTTCCTTGCACACATGAATAAATGACATGTATTCAACCTCTATGTTGGATATAACAACACTTGATTAATACTTGCTCATTCAACTTACCGTCCCATTGAACACGTTAAAATGGTACCCATTGGTGGACCTTTGCATGTCAAGATCTCAACCCCATGCACAATCCACAAATCCATGTAGTCTCACATCCTCGTTTATACCAAGATGTTTCCATGGCGAGACCTCATCTTGGTAGCAAATAATTGTTAGTGTATGATATTATTTTCCTTGTATTTATTTATTTGCTTGGAATATTTCATATTGCTTAGGTGTCATTTGTATCATAAAGTTACTATGACATGTCTTACATGTCATTGTGTGTCATAGAATGTCATAGGAGTTACATTCTCATTCTGGGATGTAACTCGCATTGGTATATTCTCATGGAGGAGTTACACAACACTCCTATTTGTACACACCACTTGAGCTAATGTGAGGTTCCAAATTTTAGCACGATTCTTGTGTTTGTGAGTTATTTTTATACTTTGCATTACTTCTTTGATTGTTCGTCAAATTCATGCGAACGTGCGTATGCAAACATTTTTATTAGAAATTCTGGTGAAAACTCCATTATGGTATTAGAGCCTTGCTCTTAAAATGCATATCCATTTTCATTAGTTGTGGCATTATTCAAGTTTTTCTAATCTAATAGGATATGTGCAAAGATATTTTCTCCATTTAAGAATATTGATAAGTTTATTATTGAGGGTTATGAAATTTCTGGGGTGTTTAAAAAAATCTCAAAAACTTTAAGTTTTTTTTTAGTTTTTTTGAATATGGGTGTTTCCTACACTTTTCTTGCCATTTGCATACATTTTAGGATTTATAGGGTGTTAAACATGTGCTAAACTCCAACACAATGTATAGGGTTTTGGAGGTGTTTGACAAGTCAAAAATCTTGACCCAATGTTTCGGGTTTTCGAGACTTCAGAACATCTCGACACTTAGACATTTTTGCAATATGCGGTCAAATCTCTAAACCTCGGTCAACGCCTAGCGTTTTGGGTTTTTGAGACTTGAGAATATATCGACATTATTAATTGGTAGAGTAAAATAAGTTGATCACAATAATTTACATTTCCATGCATAACAATGTCACTGATATAACATATACACTGCATTATTTCAAGATCACATGCTAATATGCAAACACCGATGCGTTCCACTGTCCTTATTTTGGTACCTGCAACCACCATATGGTCAACATAAACTGCTCACATGTCATCTACCTAAAAACTAACATAACTCAAGTTTACATAGTTTATAATTTTCATGATTATAATTCTAAACACGCAACAAGAGAAAGTTAGAGGTACATTCATTTCATTCCTAACTAGAGAAGGGGAGAGAGAGAGAGAAAGGAGAGAGAAAAACACCATTTTTCCAAGTCAAATTTCTCAAAGCAAGGCACAAAAGAGAGTTCCATACAATCATTTATAAGTGTCTACGAGTTTTCTCACCCGCATTACTTGACTTGAGAGGGCCCCACGACATTCTTTCACATTTACCTACTAATTTGTGAAAACGTCCAATATTAACCTTGAAGGTTGGGAAACTATGTTCACAAACCGATGCTCGATGAACGAACGCACCATGAGGCAAATCCTATATGCTCTCATATATATAAGAAATTTATTGGAGTTGATGAAATTAGAACTAGAAAACAGAGTACAAATGACGACTACTTTTAAAGAGCAACCGGTCATAATTTTGATCTAGTCAACTAGTGATCGAAGGCCTACAAAATCCTCGGAAAACTCAATGGTGATAGGTTTTTCTCAAAACTAAGGGTTGCAAGCAATTTTCATGTATAAATACTAGATGTTTACAAAGGCCAATAGCCATTTCTTCAACCAAGGACAAAATGAAAAGCCAAAACCAAACCCAACTTTTACATTTCAAAGAACTTCCCAAAAGCGTAAAACGGGTTAATAGGGTTCCTAGAGAGGTGACAAAAAGTGCACGAACGGTCATTCGAGGGCATTTTAAGGTTTGATGCAATACCTAAATGACATAACCAGACTCACATGAGTACTCATAAATCATAATACCAACTCCATATACCTCCCAATCTCCATAAGCCTCCCAAAACAACTCCATATACCTCCCAAACAACAAAATGAAGACAATTTTTCCTTTTCTCTCCACCAAAGAGGCCGGTCACCCTATGGCCCTAGGCACATAGAGTTTAGGCACCTCTAACCCAAGTGACATAATAACCTATGGTTCGAAAACCAAACCAGTTATCTATAACTCCTTGATGCATACCCCCATACAACAAAGTGGGCCCATAGGTACCACCAATCCATGGTGAACCCATGTCCCTATTACAACACATAACAACATTAGAACCAACATGTCAAAACATATAGCAAGATTTCCAAATGACATTAAATTCAATCGCCTTGGGCCAAGCGAGAAGATAAATTTGAAACTTAAGGAAGAATTTCAACTCAAATTCAACTTTCAATCAAAGCAAAATAAATGGCTAATTAGCCGTAGTTAGTGCGAAAATCATTATGTTAGTGCAACAATCAAATAAAATGCCCAAAATTGCAAACAATAACTCAACCAAAAGTAAAATGGTAGAAATTGTTAGTTCCAGAAAAGGAAGAGAAAAGAAAAGTCAAATTTACGAATAAAATATGTATAAAGAAATATCACATCACAATCACTATGTGGCCTTATACGGCCACCCAAGGGGTACTCATCGAGTTGTTGGCACTCGGATATTGAGCCTCAACTCATAAAATATATAACATAAACAACATCACAAGTACATCGGATCTCGTCCAGGCATCAAGCACGAATCGAAAAATAACATAATAACTGATCAAATAATATAACTACCATAATATCTATTTGAATCATCCCTCTAAACTCCCACAAGGCTCAACATAGTCGGTATCACATAGGATTGTTCAATGAAAACCCATATTAGATAAGGAAGATGAGCCTCAGGTGATTTGCATTCCATAATATATTGAGCATGCTCAAAGTATACCAAACAAATAGAAGTGGATTTTCAGTCTACATAAGACTCCACTTCAAACTCATACTCGGCTCAAGGTTATGGGTACTTGGACACATGTATTCTCTCTCCACACATACACTCTTAACTTGGTTACTTCCCTTAGGGTTAGTGAGTGTAGGGTACACAACATAACACATAACTACATTACTAACACAATGATGATTTACTCACAACAACCATAACGTCTTACACATGGTATATTTACGGGTATAACACAACATCATTTCCATAGCTCATAACACATCACGTTTCCACATAACGCACCCAAAAGTGCAAGTATAATACAATAGGGGTCATAATATCACCATATGCCCCTAATTCATGACATGAATCCATCACATAACACATGAAACATATGTATGATGAACATAGTGACTAACATCACAACATATAAATAATTACAATACAACATGGTGACACAACACGATACATCACAACACGGTGGTAACATCACAATATGATACAATTCACTACGATGTAATTTTTCATACAACACATTAGCACACATATAATATCACAAAATAATAAAACACTCCAACACTTCGCAATCCACAATAACATTCCTTTCACACAACAAGGTGGTACATCACACGTGAAATTCACATTGAATTCACAAAAAAAGAGTGAATAATCTCATCACAAAACACATCAACATCATAATGAGTCCACACTAAGTGGTATGCACAACAGGTGCATTCATATAATCACAAGTACAACACTTGTCACATCACAACATAATATCACATTACTCTTCCATCTCCTCCACCATCATGCATAATCATCATAACACCAACTATCCTAGAGGTTCGAGAGCATGAACCTTTGCTTTGATACCAAATGTCATGCCCACAATTTTGACACATAAATACAACAACAAAAATATTGGAATAATTTTTTTGACTTACATTGTTGTATACACGACACCACATGAGATCACTTAGGATAACACACCACACATGAGATGTTTGCACAAACATGAACCCACATAGATAACATGAAAACACATGATGCACATCAAAGCCACTTTTACCAAATGACAAAGTACAAACAACGATCCAACTACAATATACACTTACGGATAAACACTTTCCACGACATAACTTTTCATGGTTACATATGTATTACAATCCTATTTTCATTAATTGACCTTAATTATTTGAAGAAAACTTAGCATGTGACCCTTCATACTAAAAATAGTAAGTGTTGAAGACAAATAAACAATAATTTTGAAACCTCGTGTAATTCTCCAAGTCTAGAACTCGAATAGACTCCAAAATTTAAAAATTGGGAAAAGGCTAAAAATAGAAATTGAGGGTGAGGTGTGACTTACTAAAAATAGTAAGTATCCAAATCAAGTTCAAATTTCACACACACCTTCATCCCCCATTTTGATCCTGAGTTTGGAGCGGTGCAATCATCTTCTCTTTCCCTAATTTCATGGAATGATCAAGAAACATGTAAAATCAAAGAAAATGGTTTCAAGCATTGAAAGTTCATCTCATTCGAGAAAAGAGAAAGAGGGTGGATGGTGATGATGTTGAAGTATCTCCTTCTGTGAAGGTCTATAATAGTTCTAAGGTTGGAGAACATCCTCCTGAACAACTTGAACCAAGTGAAATTGATCCTTCTTAGTCTCCTAATCATTTGATAGATCTAGGTGTTCCTACTAAAGCACTTGAATCAGCCCATCTCAGTCATGCTTTGGTCCCTTACCAAGCACTCTGAGATGTCTAGTTTCATTTCCACACATGTTGAGCATTTTTCATGGGTAAATGACTTACTTGGAGAAGAATCAAGGATAGTGCAACAAGCAGTGACACCTAACTTCAAGGCCATCTCAAAATACATAAGGACCAAGAAGGAAAGAAAGCACAAGCAACTTCTCGTTTCTACACCAAGGCTTCAGAGCTCAATATGTGGAGGTGGCACATCCGAAGGTAAATAAGCCCGTGAAAGAAATGACACTTGATGATTATGTAATGATGAAGATATCTTTGGGTCAAGCTACCCACGAGGGTGACTCTCATTTGTTCAAGGAATCCTTTACCGCCTTCTTGCTCAAAATGAAGAATACAAACAAACAATTGAGCAATTGGAGGAACATGTAAAAACTCTCAGTGTTTACATCCAACCTTTCATGCGCACTTGGTTCAAAACCTCCTCTTATTGTAGAAGGCATTCCTCTAATCAATATCTTTGACCTTGAAGTGATCAAGAAAGCACAAGGGTATATGATGCAGGGGAAGGATAATGAGAGATGGATCAAGAAGATCATCGAGAAAGGAAAGACATTATTTCTAGAGGTCCTCTCTCTAATCAAGTATATTCTCACCACTTTTTCAGAAGTGAAGAAAGCAAGGGAGGAGATTGAAAGATAAAGATTCACTTGGATGAGGTGCTCCCACTTGTGTCTGAGATGATCTCCCTCGACTCTCACACCCTCGTGAGTAAAAATGTGTTCACATCAGCTATTGACAATTTGTCCCAGTTTGGGTCCACATCATGGATGCTAGATATGATATGATCGAAGATGCAATCTCCGAAATTGACTCTAGTGGACAAAATGCTTTTAATATTTTGAATGAGGTGTAACTGTGTTCAGATACTTGAGTTCCCTCCACTCACCGAGAATTCATCATTAGAATAACTCATTGTTTCCCTCCAGGAGTTGGTCAAGAAAGAGGCAGGTGATCCTCTTTCCTTCAATAAAGATACCTTAAAGTCCCTTGTCACGCATCAAAGGATCTATTTCCAACATTACAAGAGATCACAAATAATGTTCTAATTAGTGTAAGGATATCAATGATGTTTCAAAGACATGGATCAAGGTGTTGAGTTGCGTTTGCATTCCTAAAGAAGATAAGGTGGCACATGTGGTAGCTCAGTTTAGTAAATAATTCAAAGGATAAGAGCTCATTGTAGAAAATGTCTCTCGGATATTATGAATCAACAAGTTCTCCATCATACAGGGTTTCTTTTCCATCAAAGCAAGATCAAGTCCCTCCTTCTCCTCTCTTTATTCTTTCTCCTCTTCTCTCCCCTTTCTAATTCTTCATTGTATGTAATCATGATATTTCATCTTATTCACTTAAGTGATTCTCTAATGTTGCATTGTAAAAGTCCCTTTTGATTTATAAA
This sequence comes from Taxus wallichiana var. yunnanensis, assembly GCA_018340775.1. NCBI lineage: Eukaryota > Viridiplantae > Streptophyta > Pinopsida > Cupressales > Taxaceae > Taxus > Taxus wallichiana. The sequence continues at coordinate 82,506,134 of CM031238.1, forward strand.
AGGGGACTTATTCACTCACTTTCTAGGAAGATGAAAAGTCACAAGTGGAATAAGAACTTGAAAAGTCATGTGGGGGTAGATGAAGAGACAATTTTCAATGCTATAAATTGGAATGGCTTCTCCATTCCAAAGGAGCTTGAAAGTTATTTTTTCGTAGAAATTATGGATTGTTTTAGGTTGTTGACCTTTGTATCACCACTATACAAGAAATAAGAGATGCATTTCTTCCATTTCCTTTACTTATGCTTTCCTCTTTTCTCTCTCTATTCTGCAACTTTGTAAGCATAATGATCTTAAATAACCAAAAAGGAACTTTGTGTCCTTGATTGATGAATCTAAAGAATTATGTGTCTCTAGTTTTTAGTCTTGCTAATTGCTTACATTGTTTTTTTCTTCTAATTGAATGTGGACCTACTTTGGTTATTGTGTGTGAACTCTGCTAGTTCCTACTCATAAAAATAACTCTCTCTTTTCTAATTTCCCCAACTCTCTTTTATCCTTTATCGCTGCAAATTCCTCCCTTGTACTCTGTCTGCATAGCACTTGCCACATGCTCAAAGTGTTCTTATGTGATCTCGATCTATTAGCCAAACCACATAATTAGGATAGTTTAAAATCAATAATTGGAGCCTCCCCATACGAAATAAGGAGAGGTGTAGCCCCATGATCGTTGGTGGAAGCACATAATTTTCAACACGACAAATTATTTAACCAATAGCCTCTCCCATGTCTCATCTACAACCAATTCCGCCAAGAATGAAAATCACATATGTGTTGAAAATTGGTGTGAATATGATTGGGAGGATGAAAATCTACAAAGGGAGGTGGCTAGTGAAAAAATAGAGCAGGTGTTTTTAAGGCGGAAACTCAAAATGGGCCACGGGTTGAAGAGAAAGTGTTTTTCAACACAAGTGAGTAAGGTGAAACAACCGAGGAGTGCAATGATCCACATTGTTCCAAATGCCTTGAACTTGCTTCACTTTTGGCATAAAATTAGATCAAAGTAGAGAGAATAAAGATGAAGGAAACCCGAGTGAAAAGTGGAAACAAAGATGTTTGTAAAGAGAAAGCAAAACAAATTCCAATTCAGCTTGCAAGCATCCAAAATGAAGAAGCATGTGTCTCTACTAGTTCTATTGTTGGAGTTGAATGTGAGGGAAATGGGAAAATCACAAGGATCAGTCCATTGGTTCTCAAATTTATATGCCCAATCAGATATTTGAATGGTTTAAAGCCAAAAAGGGAGTTGTAACCATTCATGCCCAATTCAAAGCATGAGGGAGAGCTATAAAATATCAAAGGTTAGCCCCAATATCTCAAAAAACAAAATTCGGATCATACAGAGGTATATGTTCTTTTCTCAGCTGATACTTTGAGCAACAAGGAAGTGTGGGCTATACTTTCATTTCCACCATGTGTTTTAGTTGTCAAACTAATCACATGGTCCAATTTTATAAGGAAGGGAAGCTATTTCTCCCAACCCATAGTTTGTTTTGTTTATTTTACTTTGTCATTGGTTATAGTAGAATAGTTTAGGTTTGTTTTATCACAAAACAATGTTTCCACCTAGAACATGTATGATTTTCATTTTGTAAATAGATTTTGCGGGTTCTTCCTCGTGGGCAAACACATTTCATTTTAATCAAGTTTTAGGGTGGAAACAATGAGTTTTGGGTCAATTTCAAAGTGTTTCCTCCCATCCCCAAGATCAGCTTTGAATCGAGTTCTCTATGCTCTTTAGGAAAAATTAGAGTTTTGGATTAGTTTCCAAGCGTATTCTTTCAAGCTCTAAGGATCCAACTTCTTTTAGTGCTAAGTTCACTCTTCATTGCAGATTCAAGGTTGAGTTTTATAGAGTTTAAAGGTTGTGAAGATCAATTTAAGTTATTTTCATAACTCCATGCTCAATGGATTGGTCAAGGCTATTGGTCTTCATATCTAACAGGAAAAAATCCCCACGAGTGGAAGTCAAAATTATTGTCCAAATAACCCCCGAGCTATTGGTTAAATAATTTTTCGTGTTAAAAAATATCATCTTATTTTGAGAAACCATCCAAGGAATCCCATCCTTCTCCAACCGAAGGCGAGGTGCTTGGAGAGGGACATGGGCACCCATGGGTGCCCTGGTCTAACCATGCGTAAATAACCCGAGACCCTCCTCTAAGGTGTCATTGGATGTTCACCTATGTTCTCTTTTTGTCACACTAACTTTGCTGAACTGTATCAGATGTCGTTGCAATACCTACAATAAGGAATCACCTGCAAAACCCCAAGATGAGCATCAAATCCCTAAAAAAAAGATGCATATGAAGGGGTTAGACTATCCTCAATGGCCACAATGGTGGACTTACTAACTGAACGCTACACTACATCTCAGACCCGATGTAGTTCTATGTGTGTGTGTGCGATCATGCCCTAGGTTCTCTTGTTCAATCGACTTTGTGAAAGTAACGAAACAAGAACTATGTGTAGAAATGTAATAAAATGGTGGATGGAATAGAAAAAACTTCCCTCCTATGATGTGTGATGCAAATGAACTAGCCTTGTGCCTTGTGATGGAGCTAAATGGATGCAAATGGAGACTTTGAATAGATACAACCTTAGGTGATGGTAGTAGTGCTTAGTGCTTGGTCCCTCATTATGGTCTCATAAATTTATATTTATATGGTTCTCTTATTCTAATTTCGTAATTAACCCCAAAAAGGTCAACCACTAAAAAGATAGGAAGTTCAAACGGCTAGAAAGTGCCCAAAAAGTGGCGGAAAGAGTAGAAGGCTCGGGAATCCCAAATGGGACCAGGGTGCCTAGGGCACCCTAGTATGGGGTCGGGTGCCCCAATTAGAGGTAGAATGATGTAAAACAACAAAAACAGACTAGTGAAGTATGTGCTAAAGGTCAACGGTGGCGACAAAAGGAAACTAAAATGGCAAAAGGACATGGGTTAATTAGTACTTTCTTCACTCAAAAACCATATAAATAGTAGTATGAGACCATGAATAAATAATGCCTAAAGTGCATGATTTTGTGTCTACAATGGTCTAGTCACTTGAGGGTGATCCAGGACACCTTCGAATGATGTCCAAGGCCACTCTTATTCTTTTTAGGAGTTTTTCTGTGTGACAATTATGCAACCACCACCGATGGCTATGTAACCATCGCTTTTCTTCACGCAGTGGTGGTTATACAACCACCGGTTGAGGGTTCTATGGTTGAATCGCCAATCTGTGGACACCAACGCTCATGTCCCCGACGATGCTAAAACTTGGGAAACTTAATAGTTGTAAATGTTTTGTCTTCCAAATGTTTTGGTTCATCTTTCCATTCGTCTTGGGGTAGAGTAACTATAAATATGCATGCATTTGATCATTCTAGGCAAGTGTTTTTGTGTGAACTCAATTGTGAGCAAGAGAGGAAGTGAATTGTTCTTGTTTTGTTCATAGTAGAGTTGAGTTATTTCTTGGTGAGAGTTGTAAGCAATTTATACAAGAGGAAGGAGTTAGAATATTTCTTGAAGGTCATTGTATGATAGTAAACTTGTATTATTTAGAGATTTGCATAGTGAAGGGAAGCCATTTTGCTTACCCACTGGAGTTTTTCCCACAGGGTTTCTCCATTATAAATTTTGTTGTCTCCTTGTCTTGCAATTTTCCATTCTCAGTATTTTCTTTTATAAGCATGCTATTTTAAGGAACATAAATTCATTATCACTTAAACAAGATCTCATTGATTTTTAAGAGGCGGTTTACGGATCAAGAACCCAAAAACTAGAAATTTTTAGTGTCCTGGGACTTGGAGTATGAATGAAATTTTACAATATTGTCAAAATCAACAAAAAGGGTATGGCAACAATGAACAAAGGTTGTCATGCATGGAAAAGTGACTAAGGAAATATTGAAATAAAAATATGCTTACATCTAAATGTGTAACAACGGTGAATATAGACAATTAAGCTGATTTGATCCAAGTAAATAAATAATTTAAATTTGAAACCCTAGTTACAAATGAAGGGAATAAAATACTTAGCTAATTCACAATAATGTTAAAGGTATGATGAGTTGGAAAACTATCTTGAAATAGAGAAGTAGGATGTCACAATCAAACCCAATAAATTGAGAGGTGTCCAAAATGCCGGGACCAGGGTGTCTATGGAGGATCGGGGTTCGAGACTTGTTCTAGGATCTTGAGAGGCTGTATTGAAGCTACGAAACCAATTTCACAGTGGTCACAAAATGCTCACCGGTACTCGCCTTTGATCGCTTGTACTTTGTTGGACCTCGTTATTGTTCATTTCAAACCCGTAATCGAAAAAAGCACCGCAAAATCCCCAAACTACATCAAATCCTAAAAAAGAAAGATGTAAAATGAGGGCTTGGACTATCCTCGGTTGTCAACAAAGTGAACTTACGACCGAGCACCGCACTATATCTCGGACTCCAATGTATTTCTATGTGTGTGTGTCAAATTCGTGCCTTAGGTGCCTCTTGGCATGTCACATTTGATAACGAGCAATAACTAGATGCAAAAGATGTAAATAGATGTGTGCATGAAAGAATGAACTTCCCCTCCTATGCGTGTATGCATAAATGGAAGTCCCTTGTCCCTTGTGTGGAGATAGATGGATGCTTGAATGCTTTTTAATACAACCTTAGGTGGTGATAGCTAATGCTTAGTGCTTGGTCCCTTATTATGATCACATAGCTTTGTATTTATATGATTCCCTTGTTTGAATTTCGTAATTAACCACTAAAAGGACTAGTAAAAAGTAAGATGCCCAAATGGCTAGAAAGGACCCAAAAGATGTGAACAAAGTACAAAGAGGTTGGGGGAGCCTAGAGGGGACGGGGGTGCCCTGACACGTGGCGTCTTGGTAAGGGCGCTAGTGTCTAGAATGAGAAATGCCGAAGTATGAAAAGATAGACTGGGCAAGGAGTGTAAGACCAAGAGAGAAAATAGAAAGCAAGCAAATATGGCCAAAGACAATGGTCAATTAGTACTTTTCTCGCTTAGGAATCATATGAATAGTGGTATGTGATCAGGACTATAAATATACCCAAAGTGTGTGATTTAGTGTCTATAAAAAGTAGTCGTAAAGTCAGCAGAGCTAAGGAGGAAAATTTAGGCCAATACAAAGAAAACAATGTTTTGGGGAAAGCCAAAATATAAAGAAAATAGTGTTTTCGGGAAAGCCACAATATAAAGAAAATAATGTTTTGGGAAAGTCACAATACAAAGAAAGTAATGTTTGTGGGGAAAGTTGCAGAAACAAAGAAAGCGATGTTTTGGTGAAATCCATGATACAAAGAAAATAATGTTTTGGAGAAGTCGCACCCAAAGAAAATGATGTATTGGGAAAGTCATAATATAAAGAAAAAACGTTTTTGGGAAAGCCTAATATAAAGAAAACAAAAGTGAAAAAGTCGTGCAAAAAGGCGCGATACAAAGCGAAAAAGCATAGAAAATTTGTGATGCATGAGGACAACCATGAATTTATTTTTAATCAAAAATCTAATTTTGGAGCATTGAAAAGCTAAAGGAAGATCGAGCATGCACAATTTGATAATTTTGGAGACACAACATGCAAATGAACATCTATTTTTAAAATCATTTTACTCTTTTAGAATGTGTTTTTGTTATTTTTGGATGCATTTTGGTATTCGAGCGTGCTTTTCGATTTTATCATCACTTTGCATGCATGTCATTCATGTTTTGTCTATTTTTAGAGCGGACTTGCATGTCCATGTTTTTTCCCTTTTTCTCTTTCTTAGAATTTTCTATAAAAATGCCTAGAGTTCATTGTAAAAGATATATTTGCCTCTTCATTAATTGTTTTGGAGCAATTTGGCATTACAGGTGGAAAATTAGGGTCATGAATGATTCTTTGTACTTATTTCACCTCTTAGAGCAATAAAGCGGTTGTTTAATTCCTACAAACTTGTGTATTGTACATTTTATGTTTTAAACTCGGTTTTATCCTCTCGATACTTGTTTATCCTTAGTTTTTAGTTTATTTCCTTGTATATTTATGTAGTTTTGGGTTGATTTGCAGGTCATTGATTGTGTTTAACAAAGTTTTTGTGCAGGATCTTGTTGTGGAGACATTTATCGCCCCTTCTTTACTTTTCACAATCGCAAACCCTTATATGAAACACTTTTGCATTAACATACTCATTTATAGGTTATGTATGGTATGTATAGCTCCCATGGTTCATATATGTGGTTCAAATAAGTCTTACATCCTCACAGTTTCTAATGTATCACCATCTTTTAGGTTTTTCCCCTTAGTTCTCCCTCTTTTCCTCGTTGTTTCAAATGGGTAGAGTAGTCTTAGGAACATGAACTATTTTAGGTGTTACATTAGGGGAACCAACCCTCTTTGGAGACTCACTCCAACATAAAGGTCACCTAGGACCTAGGAGTGTTTCCATTTTTAAATTGAAATGAGTGATTCCACACTACTACTCTTTTACAGGGCACATTTTAAAGTGACAATAGGTGTGTCACTAATGGGATCCATTTTTTTGTTATATAGGTTTAAGTTTTGCTTTGGTTAATGTGTTCTAGCTTACCCATAGGTTGATCCATAATTTTACAATATCCATGCGAGGAATCTTGTTGCAAAATTAAAATGAGGAACCAAGAAGGGTAATAATGGTCTTGAGAAAATAGAGACGTGCAAAAATATGGACCAAACCTCGCCTTGATTCATCATACATGCGGTATATTTATTCTAGCTCTAAGAAAAAACATAAAAATCGAGGTATTTGATAGGAAACTGAAGTTAGCATTTTATAACTTTGGATTTATCATCACTAATCTTTTTGTTTGAGTTGACTTGAAAACTATTACGTCATTTTTATGTGTCTTAGCTCTCTCAGGACCATGCTTAGCTGTAACATGTTTGAAGTTCAAAACTTTTCTATTTATATATGTTAATTCTTTTCTTCACAAATTCCATTGCTACAATTGGTAATAAATCAACTGCTTCAACCTAGATTAAGTGTATCGGATCTTAAATTACAAAATATGGAATATATTTCAAACATGTACATTAAACGATACACTTTGACGAGTTTAGTAGTAAAAACTCTTCCTTTTAAATCAAAGAGTAATTTACTCTTCACAACATAAGAAAACACATGGAGTCTTGTTAAAAATTGTGGATCACTTATATGACCAACTATTGGAGGTGTTCAATTAATGATGATTGTTCATGCATTACCTACTTTCATGTAGCTTGAAATTGAAAAGTGGGGATACAAATAGTGGTTGGTTTTCAAACTTATAACCTATTGGATTTTTCCCATTTATTAATTTGGCCCCTTTAAGCATAACTTGTACTCCTTTGAATAATGTGAGCAAGATCGAGCCAATAAAGTGGAGCATGGATGGTAGATATTATTTGGGTAAGAACAATTTGAGCCATGGAATAAGTGTGGGACATGCATGTATTTAATTCCCACTTTTTTATTTTCAACTTTTCATTCATGTCTTCATCTTATCTAACAAATTAAACATTGTCTAATCAAAACTTAGTGTCATTAAAAAGGTAAACCTTTTTTCTCTCATTTTCTCTAAATTTTCCATTTTTTCGGTTGTGTAAGGGGTAGGCCCAGAACTAATGGAAAAATTAACGACATTGTTGAGCAGCCCCTCCATATGGCATAACATTAATGATATTACCCTTAAGCTCTATATTAGTTTTGATTAAGTGATGGTATTCAATACTTATTTTATCGCGTCATATTTTCCTTGAAAGATTATCCCCTTGTTTTCTCCTTGAAATGGAATTTATTTTAATCGAGACCACCAAGATGTATGCAGAGTATCTTCCCAATATTGTCACCTCTCAAAAATAAAAATTATAAAACTAAACCAACCCATCAAAGTTAGAATATTAAAAATTGTCACAACTCTACCAATGATGGAAATAACCAATCCTTTCTAAATGACGAAGATGTCATCCACACAAATACTTTCATCTTTTGGAATAGTAGTATGATTCTCTTTGACTATCTGTGAAAAAGGACATGCCTGATATTTATATATATTGCATTTAGCTTTTTAATCTTTGCCATCTCTTTCATATTCCTAATGTGTGGAAATTGTTTTCTATTTGATGTTACGTGGATATTTCATGAACCACTCCATTTTTACTTTCTAAAATAATGCTAATACTATGTTGTACAAGTTTAAAGTTTAAACACCATCTCTCATCCCCAAAATATAATGTATTATTGTTGATGTTGATCCACACACCCTAAAGCCTCTGTTGAAAACAAAAAATAAAACTTTCTTTCTTTGGGTATTCCTTTTCATTTAACAAAATGATGGTTTATGAATTGGAATAGGTGTGGGACATAAGGTATTTCATTCCCACATTTTTCTTTCCAACTTTTCGTTCATATCTTCATCTTATCTTCTAAGATACCATTCTTTTATTTTGCATATTGTTATTGACATAGAAAATTGTCTTGATATCCATATGTTGCTTTTGTTGGCCACCACTTCAAAATAGTCATTAATGGCAGCGTTGACGTTCTCGGACTTACACTTCAACATATATTCTAGGTAGGTAAGAGCTTATGGTGCAATTACGCCTTGCATTACGCTACCATCAATGTTGAGAGTGTGTACTTTTCCCCTCCCAGTTAGAGAACACTCTATCAATATGGGATTTTCCACTAGGATTTCTTGCAACAACATGCACCTTATTTCCAATCCATACCACAAAAAATTGTCTCTTATAATTTAGTGACAAGACACAGAAGAAATTTTTGAGTTCCAGATCAAGTATATTTACAACAAAACTTAACAAAAAGTTAAAAATTATAAACATATGCAAACTTCCCTTTTTATAGGTGGTGGTGAAGGAGTTATTGTGATTGCATACATTCGATCCCCTCTTGTGATGATCCTACCTCTTTGATTAAGCAAATATAAAATTATATAGATGTCTAAATCTAATTGTGATGTAGTAATAAATGAATAAGCAATGAAATACAGAAATGACCCAATCAAATAAGCAAATCGATTTAAACCCTAAGTGAAAATGAATAAAGAGGAAAAAATTATCGCACCAAGCCTTAGAAAAATGCATAAATGCTAGAATAGGTTGGATCGGGGTCCTTATGTGGGGTTAAGGGTGCATGGGGCACCCTAGATCTATTATGGTCTGTGATTGCTCGGGACCTCGTAAAAACAAGATTCATAGGGTCGCACGATGTTCGTTGTCCTACGCTTCTTATCGCTAGTATGTCCCACCAAGTCGATGTCGTTGGTAACCCGCATGACAAAGAAATGACTTACAAAACCCTCAAAAGTGCATCAAATCCCAAAAAGAAAATAATGCAAATGAGGGGTTAGACTGTCCTTAGCTATTAAACGAGTGATCTTACAACTGAGCATTGCACTACATTTCAGACCCAATGTAGTTCTATGTGTGCACGTGTGGAATCATGCCCTACATGGCTCTTGTGCATGTCACACTTGATAGTGAGAAAATAACAAGATTTAAGCAATGTAAATAGATGTGTGCATGAAAGAATGAACTTCCCCTCCTATGAAGTGTATGCAGAAGAATCAGTCCCTTGCCCTTGTGTGTGGATGCTAGATGGATGCTTAAATTCTCTTGATAATGCCTTTGGATGCAACCTTAGGTGGTGATAACTAATGTTTAGTGTTTGGTCCCTTAATATGATCACATAACCTTATATTTATATGATTCCCTTGCTTGAATTTCATAATTAACCCAAAAGGCCGATTACCAAAAAGATAAGATACCTAAACAACTAGAAAGGACCCAAAAGATGTGAACAAAGTACAAAGAGGTCAAAGGTGCCCAGAGGGGATGAGGGGCTTGGTGTTAGCGTCCTAGCTAGGTGCTTTGGTGTCTAGGATGAGAAATGCCAAATTATGAAAGAAAGAAACGGGTTAGAAAGAGTGTAAGAACAACAATAGAATCGAAATCAAGCAAAGATGGTCCAGTAGTCACAAAATCACACACTTTAGACATTATTTAGTCCCGGTCTTATACTACTATTCATATAGTTTTTAGTAAAAAACTATTAATTAACCCATGTACTTTGGCCATTTTACTTTGCTTGTTGTTGTCACTACACACGACCTCCTCCATCTACTCGCCTTGATCGGTTCGCCATTTGGTGTCATTTTTATCTTTGGTGGGGTGCCTAGCCCTATATTCGGGCGCCTTGGTCCCATTTGGGGTGCCCTGAGCCTTTCTACACTTTCCTGCCACTTTTTGGGCACTTTCTAGCCATTTGAGCTTCCTATCTTTTTAGTGGTCGACCTTTTCAGGGTTAATTACAAAATTAGAACAAGAGACCCATACAAATAAAGTTATGAGACCATAATGAGGTACCAAACACTAAGCACTACTATCATCACCTAAGGTTGCATCCATCAAAGGCTCCATTTACATCCATCTAGCTCCATCACAAGGCACAAGGCTAGTTCATCTACATCACACTACATAGGAGGGAAGTTTATTCTATTCCATCCACCATTTTATTACATTTCTACACATAATTATTTCTCTCTACTTTCATAAAGTGTGATTGACAAGAACACTTAGGGCATGATTGCACACACACACACACATAGAATTACATTAGATTTGAGATGTAGTGCAACAATCAATTAGTAAGTCCACCATTGTGGTCGTTGAGGACAATCCAACCCCTTCATATGCATCTTTCTTTTTATGGATTTGATGTTTTTTTGGGTGATATTTGAATGCGGTTCAAATTAATGACAAAGTTAGTGCAATAAGAGAAGAACACAAACGAACATCCAAATGACACCTCAGAGGAGGGTTTCATGTTATTTCAAGTAGACCACTAGGAATCGGAGCCCATGGGCAACTCGTTTCTCTCCGGGCGCCCAATCCATCTGCCAAAGAGTTTAGGTCTCAGTGCTTTCTTAGGATTTTGCGCTATCGTTTCCTCCTCCGTTTACCTTGTTCACTGCGCAAGCATAGTCCAACACCTTCGTCAAATCTAGCTAAGCTCTTCCTAACCCTCTTTGCACTTTAGGGTTTTATATTTTCATAGCTTAGATTGCTTGGGTCATTTTTTTTATTTCACATTTTGTTATTTCTTGTTGTATATATTAGATTAAATTAAAATAATCCCACATTTTATTTAGTCATTTTGGTGAATCCAAGTGCTTTCATGGTTAGGAGTCTCATTTTCCTCTATCATGGCTCCCAAAGTTGCTCAAGTTTCTTTATCTAATTTACTTAAGAGATATCCCAATTGTCAGGATGTTTTGCAAAAATCCCTAGACACCATGTATCTTGATGACAATACACCACCACACAAAATAAGTCCTATATTTGCTCATCTATTTGATGACCCTAGTGATCCTCCATCTAATCAACCCCTATTGGAATCAATTCAAGCTTTACATTATTTGTTTCAAGACAAGTTTATGGCTATGGAATCCATGATCACATCTCTCAAAATAAAATTCAACATCTTAAGGATGCTTCTCAGGTTCATGTTTGTTCTCCCTCTCCATCTCATTCTATGTCTACTACATGTGCTCATATTAGTGAGCCTCAAGTCATACCATTACTAGAGCCTCTCATCCTTGATTGCAATACTCAACAACATGACCTTCTTACTGAGCTCCTTAGTTGTCACTTGATCACTTTACCACCTACTCATTACTATCCTCCTTATCGACTAGAAAAGTATCAAGGGTGTCCATATTACCACTATCATCGAATCAATGGACATAATGATAATGATTGTCATGCTTACAATGAAGAATCAAACATCTTGAGCATCAGGGCTTTATCTCATTCAATGCACAAAATTTTGTTGCATGCCCATCTACAAATGCTACATCCACATGGGCTCCTAAATCTGTTCCTTTTGTGTCAAATGAGCATCATGCCACTATTTCTAATGTGCCTTCTTTAGAAAGTCAAGCACCACCTAAGAAACCACCTATGATATCACCAAGTCAACATAAACAACCTCCTTTAAAAATTAGTTCCACACCTCCTCCTACTAAGTCATCTACAATGGTACCTCATCAAACTAAGAAACCTCCTCTTAATGTTAGTCTAACTCCTCTTCCATCAAAGGTATCTGTGCCATTACACGGTCATGCTCAACAACCACCTTCTAAAGTTAAACTTGTAATTCTACCATCTCTTGCTATAGACCATACCTATGTCGATGACTGGGACCCGAGATGAAGCTTACTATGATGATGAACCATTTGATGATCACACTCCTCTATCACTTCAGTGTCCTATCACTTTTTTAAGGCAACTACTCCTTACATTGATCCACTTAGTGTCTTTTGACTAGACTTCCATCGCTTACACACTTGGGGGCATAACATTTACACATCCCCCCACATATTAGCATTAGTGCACCTCTCATCTTTGTATTTTCATACATTAATATCCTCACATAGGCATACTCATCACATGTTTTAGCGTTGTCATTCCCGATGACACACTCTTGTGCCGGTTCACACTTGACTGTTGAGGGCATACTACACATGAACCCCACACACTACACAATATATACTACACATTGCATCTCTTCACACATCTCACATCACATGTCTTATATCTTACATTCTACATTCTACATTTAGTCTATATCATTCGACATTTGCGCATCTACACATCATACATCATATTAGTCATCATCATACATGTATCACACTCTTATGGTCTACGAGTCTAATATTACATAATCCTCATCTTACATACTACATAGTACACACCTTACACTATTAGGTTATCTACACATTTTGCATTGCATTCTATACAACACACATTACACATTTTACACATCACATGGTCATCTCTCATCACCACATATACTACATATATCTATTTATACGCACTACACTCACTACCCTATGACGCACTCTAGTTCCTTGGTCCATACTCGACTATGCTGAGGGTTTACAAATCAAATGGACCTTATCATACTTACACGTTCATCATTCGACCTTCAATCGGGCAACATTCCTAGGTTTAGTACATACGCTAATAATAGGCTAAATGGTCACATCTTGCTTCATCTTGTAGTGGTATACGCTTTAGGCTACATCACCACTCACTCTATTCGTCTTGTAATGATATATTGATCATCTTTTTACCATATACGCTTAGCTATGGTATCATGTACACACTTCATCGCTAGGTCGCATATCATCACTACACATACACACTCATCACAATGCACGTTAGACACAACACACACTTTGACCATTTCCTAATGACACACTCTCGTTTACGGTTTATTCTTGACTATTGAGGGGGCATAATAAATGAACCTCACTACATACACTTCCATTCACTCGGGGGGCACATGGATCCTATCACCCATCTTGCATTCCATTCCATCCATCCACAACATATTGCATCTCTTAGTTGCTTTTACTCTTGCTTGCATTTGCTTATATATGGTCATCTTATTACACATGCTATCTAGATCTCTTGTATGTCATTATTTTTATCATACACACATGCACGTTCACATCCTTTTTCTAGTTGTGATCTTAGATACATGTCTCCTACACGCAACATGGATTCTCTTCTCCTACCACTCTCTACAATAGTCGATTAGGTCCAATCCACATTTGTCTCTTACAGTTCTATTGTTTCATTTGTACTTAACACTCTACATTACTTGCTTATACACGCTTTTGACATGTGGATTATCTTTTAACATGACAAGATTCAAAAACAAAATTTTCACCGGGTTTTTCGGGATTATTTGCTAAATCATCTGCATTTGACGGCTACAACAAGAATCATTGTTTAATGATGCACGCCTTTATTTGGTGTGGCACTTGTTTACAATAACTCCGGGGTTCATTTAAGACACCCCTATAAAATTGAAGAGGAAAATACTGAGATCGTAATGACACTTTCAAGTAAAGGCCGAATTTATACAAAGATTCTACAAAATTTTCGACTGGTTTTCAAGGCTAAATCTATCGACGCAGCGGTAATCCGTATACGCGCCACAAAACGCTCGATGGCGCGACATACTGGAGGCGGCGAATCGACGCTGCGACATTGTCCGATTGATTATCGACGCTGCGACATTTCTGATCAATCGACGACGCTACGACATTGTCCTCGACATCGACGCTATTGGACGCGTGACATTGTCCTCTATTGACGCGCGACATTGTCCCTCTGCGACATTTCGACGCGCGACATTGTCCTCATTGACGCCGACATTGTCCTCTTATCGACGCCGCGACATTGTCCTCTATTCGACGCACGACATTGTCATCTATCGACGGCGACATTGTCCTCTATTGACGTTATTGACGACATTGTAATATATTGACGCGCGACATTGTTCTCAAATGACGCGACATTGCCTCTATGACGCGCGACATCAGTAATCTATCGACGCTTGCGACATCAGTAAATCAAATGACGCGACGACATTATAAACAAATGACGCGACACGACTTCTTTTCTATCGACGACGACGACATCGCTTCCTATCGACATGCCATTCAAGCAAATGACGCACGTCAATAGGGACGATGTTGACGCACATATTTAGGTTATAAATACCCTTATGCCGCTCATTTTCTCGTTTACGTTTTCCCGTTCTTGAATTTTTGCAGGTCTAAATCTTTGACAAAGACGCAATTACAAATTTATAATGTCGACTTCACATGCCTCCCAATTGCAAGTTCAAAGAAGAAAATGAAGAGAATCCAAGTCAATCGATTTCCAAGATAACCTACAGAATCCCTTATGCCCTCACATCCATACGGCTTTAAGGATGTCCCTAATATCAAGGTATAATCAAGAGTGTGGATTTACTGTGGCTCGTTAATATGCCCCATTTCGAAACAGATCCGGATATTTTGAATTACCTTCTGTCATGCTACAATTCAGAGGACGGTATATTTTATGTGACTCTGAACGATGGCCAAATGTTCCAATTCACTATTGAACCGAATGACATACATCGGTTTACCGGCCTTCCTATCAGAAATTTACCAACTGTTACAACCAAGGCAACACTCGTGGAAGAAAACAAGAAATTTCTCGAATCAAAGTACGGTTTCCATGTTGATTGTAAGTATAATTCGTTTTAATTCAAAAAATTTATTCTGTTTTTTATTCTGATACAATTTGCTGTTATAAATTGATAGTAATTTTCATTGTTTCGCATTTGCAGCCCATGTCAATAAATCCAGGCGTGGTGTAGATACACAATCAATTGCACACCACTTTCTTCTTTGCACTTATTGCATTTTTTCAAGCCGTAATTGTTATGCAGGTCGCCAAAGATATACCAAATTGGGCCATTGATACATTTGTGCCACTATCTCAAAACAAAAATTTGATTGGTGCACATTTCTATCCAAAAAAATAAGAGCTGACATATCAAATTCGAAAATGTCAGAAAAACCTTTCATTTATTCAACAAACTATCTCCTCGGCTTCTACTATGAGGCACTTTTAAATTTAAAAGCTAAAGAAATTCCTACTTGCTCGATGAGGCTTTGAAGAAATTCTCAATTCCATTTGCAGTAACAATGGTATAAACTATTTAGTTTGTAATTGTATTACAATTTTCTTCATTACAAAGTCTTGCAGATTATTAAAACTTAAATTTTAATGTTTTGCAGAGAAGATATCTTCAAGCCATTCCAAAAAAAAAAAAAAAGATGTCGAGAGGAAGAGGCCAACTACACGCGGAGGCTTCGGGGACTCCCATTCGAAATGGAAGCTCACTCCTCTCCGCACCCTCAACATTTGAACTCGTTAAACGCCAGAGAAGTAATACATTCTCATATATTAATTACAAATTCCAAAGTTGCAGATTTATTTTTCAATTTAAATTTTAGCAAAATGAATTGACAACATTTAATATTGATGAACAAACAGGACTATGGAACCTTCTTCCCAACTCACTCAATACAATCGCATGCATTGATATCTTTCGAATGTACCACCGAGTACAACTCCTACAAGGCCACCCGTAGCACCGAAAAAAACAACCCCTCGACAACAAGGTACAACTTTTCTATAGAACGTTTAATTTCGTAGTTTTGACTTTATGAATTGTTTTAATATTTTTCATTTTTTCTTGTACTTTTCAGCACATGTCAGTCATGATCAAGCCACCGCATCGACACCCACCCAACCATTAATTTTTAAAATGCCAACCAGAGGAACAGTGAAAAAGAACATTGGTAAACGCATGAGTTTTGCTCCGGCCCCTAGTGGGACACTAAACCTTGACTCCTCGTTTCGAATTCCAACTCTCTCACTTGGTGGCTTGCCCAAATAAGAACGGGCATATCTGTTTTGAACAATATAAATTTAGATGAAGATTATTTGGGCATTGATAGCAATGACCCAACTGGGTTTTTCGATACCCGCGAGATGATTCAAGGCCAGCAGGTATACTTCAGTCTTCAAATTTCAATTTTAATATGCTTTACAATTTTTAATTACATTCTGATTTATCTAAATCTAAATCTTCAGTCTTCAAATTTATTTATCTAAATCTTGATTTATTTTTTCAAAAACAGGATCAGCCCACCCAAAGACAGAAACAAGGAGCAGTTGATCTTGTTCATGGTGAAAGCCCCCACACTTCTCCAAAGAAGATCGTCTCTCGCACGTATTGATAGTGAAGAGTTTCCACCTTTTCCTTTGGAGAACTTAATTGGTAATGATTGTCAATCCCATGTCAGTGAGTTTATTATTCCTCAAATCCAACAGCTTATAGAATGGGA
Organism: Taxus wallichiana var. yunnanensis; assembly: GCA_018340775.1. Taxonomy (NCBI): domain Eukaryota; kingdom Viridiplantae; phylum Streptophyta; class Pinopsida; order Cupressales; family Taxaceae; genus Taxus; species Taxus wallichiana. Next base: position 82,522,910 of record CM031238.1, read on the forward strand.
GAAAAGGGCTAAAATTCTTATCAATGAGATTATTAGTCGTTATGAAAATTATTGGCAAAGGGATAGTTTATACGCTGCAGTCCAGAATCAACCTGCGAAGATGGATTCCTTACTTACCCAAGTAAAATGTGGGACTGTCACGTTTAATAACGACTATAAAGATGGCATTTTAGATAAGGCACTAAACAAATTGGAAAATATTAGTGCCGAGGCCCAGGCATATTTTAACAAATGGTCAAAGGACAAGGATTTGGTATCAATCGCAAATGCCGAAAGAGATAGAGCGGTTGTAAGTACTATTACATTCTAACAATCATTTTTGTTAATTTGAAATTTTGAATTTACATTAATATTTTGAATTGACGTTACTCTTTTTGTGCAGTTGAAATATGAAAATTTGAAGAGTCAGGCGAAGGTTTTGCAAGTTCACTTGGAAACAGCAAAGAACAACTTATCCGCAGCAAAAAATTTGAAGCAAAATATTGTTTTGGTTAACAAACAAAACAATACACTAAAGCGGATCATTAAAGAGCATGGTCTCGACCCTGACATCTTGTTCAAAGCCAAAGCAGTTGCTGATCCAAATTTGCTGTCGCATGGAGATGCAACAAATCAAGAAGAAAGAATTATAAAAAATCTGGACAGTGCTGCAGAAGATCTTATAAGTTCAGGGGTTATTTGTGCTGTTGGGGAAAGAGGTGCAGCCAGAGTGGAAGAAGCCGTTGGGGAAGAGGGCAGAGCAGAATTTTCTAAAGAAAAAGAGGGTTGTGAAAATTAGAAACTTTTATTATTGACTAAACTTTTAATATTGAATTTGAAAACTTCAACTATTGAGTTTGTACTATGCTATTTGAATTTAATTATATGGTGATTAGATGGTGATTATCATGAATTATATGTATGTTTCTTGTTTACTTGCATTGTCATGAATAGTATGTAGACGTAGATGATGAATGATGACAATTGATAATCAATGATAGATGATGATGAAAGACGATGATCGATTTAATGTGTATAATGTAAAATTTAGTGCCTGAATATCTTGAGGGACTTTAATTATCTTGAAAATTATGTCGTGGGACTTTAATTGTATCTGTGGGGTTATATTGTCATGAAAGTAGACTTAAGGTCGATAGGTTAAGAATCATGGTTGTACTATGATTTTTCAACGTGTTGAGGACTTCAAAGTGTGTTTGGATTTTATGAATGACCTTTATCGGGCCTAAAATAAAGATATCCAAGTCAATGATGCTAAGGTCTAGCAATCTGTCCTGTTATCTAGTTGGTAAAGCTCATCCTTGTTAAGGAATTCATGAATTGAATATTGGAGTGTCAAGTGCAAGTTACTCTGCAAGGTGCTTCAAGTCGACTACCTCTAGTTGGTGATGAAAATTATCGTTGGTTCATGATGTACAAAGTGAAAGAATTTCATCAAGGAGATTTATAATTCTCTAAAAGTGGTATAAGACCATGTCAAGGTGTTGATTCATCAATGTCTTGTAGTTCTAAAAGGTGACATATTAAAAGGACCTTGTTTTATGCCTTAAGAAATGTTTTCACATCTTTGAGAAAAGCTCAAGGTCTGTCAAGACCCAAATGTCATGTTATATGTCATTATGTGGTCTATCATGGTGTTGAGACAAGAATGTATTGCTACTACAAGAAGATGTATTGTGTAATAGAGGTTATACTTCTGATTCATGCTCAAAGTTGGGAAAAATGAGTATCTACAAATGTTATAAAGTTGAGAAATCTCATATTGATGTTACCTTGTCATAAGATTTGTGCATAGTAAGGAAGAGTATAACACATTGTTTCTATGTGTCATTATGTGGTCTATCATGGTGTTGAGACAAGAATGTATTGCTACTACAAGAAGATGTATTGTGTAATAGAGGTTATACTTCTGATTCATGCTCAAAGTAGGGAAAAATGAGTATCTACAAATGTTATAAAGTTGAGAAATCTCATATTGATGTTACCTTGTCATAAGATTTGTGCATAGTAAGGAAGAGTATAACACATTGTTTCTTAAAGGATTCTTAGAGGTCAATGCAAGGTTTGACAGTGGCTCCAGGAATGCGTTGATTCAAATGCTCATCTATCTTTGCATCACAAGGTTATTGCCTATAAAGGTTGTGAGTTAATGAAAGTGTGAAAGATGATGTGATATGTGTAAGGTAATTGGAAGCTTCTGAGACAAGAAGATTCATGGTGTATGGTCAAAGTTATCTAAGATGAGCTTTGTAACTTTGTTTGACCTGATGAGTGCAGTGGAAAAGTTTAAACAAAAAAAAGATCTTAAGAAAACTGATGGAACCAAGAAGGGGAAATTAATTGATGTTCCCAAACTTGATGCAAATCAAGCAGGAGGGAAGAATTCTGATCAATGTACTTTAATATTAACGGAGGGTGACTCAGCCAAGGCTCTTGTGGTTTGAATCAGGGAAATGTGAATATTGAATTTGGTAGTATTGTGACATGTTTCGACATCACTTTCCAATTTAATTTTTTGTTATTTTAGTTATCTTTATCCTATGTGGCAGAATATCTATTTTTTGGGAAGCTACCACTCACCAACAAATGGAGAATAAAGAGATAGTAAATAGAAAAAAAATCCTTGGTCTACAGGAAGATAAAATATATTAAAAATAAATTAATATAATTCTAAGAAATCAAGAAAGAATCATCACTGGTAAGAAATTAAACATAATTGCAAATATGCTAGGGTTTAGCTTACCTCTTGCGTATTAGATTGCTGTGAAATCATCAAGGGTAACGTGCTAGATCTTTGTTTCCCATGACATTGTAGATGGAGGGGTGAGTTGCTTGACATTGTCAGTCCTGAGAAGTGCCAGCAACATCTTTAAATATATAGACCAACAATATCTTTAAAGGTCAAGTAAATATAAAGAATTAGACTTGTAATGTCTTTAATGATAACAAGAGCTGAAAAAATGTAAGGTAACAAACAATAAGATTATGTTGAAGAAGATACCTATTTAAAATTGAAATCATCACCGGTAATGTGCTAGATCTTTGTCTTAAAAAATTCAACACAAAAAATTGATTAGTAGATAGATGGGTGAGTTGCTCGACGTTGTCAAATTCCCGAGAAGTAAAAGCTTCCTGAGGGATGTCAACCCACGTTTTCAAAATAAAAATTTTGTATTTAACTAAATGTAAATACATACACCTGTAACATCTTTAATTATAACCAGAGCTGAAAAAATGAATAGTAACAAACAATAAGATTAAGGGGAAAAAGATACCTGCTTAAAGTTGAAATCATCACTGCCACTGGTAATGATATAGATCTTTGTTTTAAAAAAATCCAACACGAGAAATGGATTAGTAGATAGATGGGTGAATTGCCTGACATTTTTAGTATATAGACCTGTAACATCTTTAATGATAAAGATAAAAGATAGATAAAGAAGATACCTACTTAAAGTTGAAACAATCCATTATCAATAGCTTCATCAAAGTCGATGATGTCTTCTGTAGAATGTGACGAAGAGCCAATTACACTCTCAAGGTTGGGAATATTTGTACTTGTAGCTGTATTATTTACATCTCTTTTTTCGCAAAGGGAATTCCAGTGAGCAATTGCTCAAAAAATGAATAGTAACAAACAATAAGATTAAGGGGAAAAAGATACCTGCTTAAAGTTGAAATCATCACTGCCACTGGTAATGAGCTAGATCTGTGTTTTAAAAAAATCCAACATGAGAAATGGATTAGTAGATAGATGGGTGAATCGCCTGACATTTTTAGTATATAGACCTGTAACATCTTTAATGATAAAGATAAAAGATAGATAAAGAAGATACCTACTTAAAGTTGAAACAATCCATTATCAATAGCTTCATCAAAGTCGATGTTGTCTTCTGTAGAATGTGACGAAGAGCCAATTACACTCTCAAGGTTGGGAATATTTGTACTTGTAATGTATTATTTACACCTCTTCTTTCGCAAAGGGAATTCCAAAGGCGCAATTGTTCATCAAACGGAAAGGTTTCGAGGGAGTATCGTGAAACGTAACACCTCATGCAACTTTCCGATTTTTATCCAACCTGTTTCTCGCTTTGATTTTATAAATGACAATGCACCGAAAACTCTTTCATCCTCCACACTCCCAAAATCATTGTCCGGCATAATTCATATAGTCCGAAATACTCACCGATATCTTCTTGTAAGATAGAACTTTGATAGATTCCTCTCCACACTCTCAGTAATAGCACCACTTTCTTAAGGTTGATCTAAATTCTTATATTGGTTCCTCATGTTGTTGCAGTAAAATTGGTCGATCAAACTTTAATAAATCGGCATTCAAGATACCTTTGATTTCCGTGCACCTTGAGCTCGACGCCTTTGTAAATTGTTCCATTATTGTACCCATTGATTTATGGAAATGCTTATCGACAAAGTCCGCACGGCCACCTTTCGTATTCCAAAAATTTGGATTCATCACACCCATGGCTTCCGTAATTTTATCTTTACGTAAACGCTCCCTAATTTCGATGACAAGGTTTCTGAAATTTTTAAGCTTTATTCTGGTTTCAACTATCACAGACTCAAACAAATTACGTGTCACAGAACATCTTCTCGCTCCGATCCCGTAATATCTTGACGTCTTTCGCAAAATGTGCATAGGTATTTCCTTCCCATTAACAGTAGAGATGCATAGGTGATCGTGGATATTAAATCTCAAATAGGTGTTAGGATTTTTAAGATCTAATAAATCTCTCCAATTTTCAAAAACAAAGTATCAAAACTATCCTCGGGAACAATACAATATATCAAGACTTTGACATACCATTTTCCTCATCCGTATAAAATCCACAATATAGATCAATCTGCCCCAGGCATGCTTCATCGCAGTATTGATCTCCTTTAACATTGGAAGAATACCAACCAATGTAAGCAAAGTCTCCAAATCGCTTAAGCGAACAACAGTCCCTCGCCTCTATCAACTTCATGACGGTATTTGTGCATGAAACCAACCAATGAAGGATACTCCTCACGAACTCGCATGCCGGTTCATACAAAGAGATCCATCTAGTCTCCACATCCTTCGTAAGTTTTTGCCGTCTGTAATTCCAATTGCAAATTTTGGAACTCGAGAAAACGCTTTGGGCTGCTTTGACATATGTGCATGAAGTTCTCTTATGAGGTCTTCTAATTTAGCAACATTTTCGTGGTTGCTTACCATTTTATACGCTAAATTCATTCTCGTGAGCCATACAAGTGAATTGGTAGCATATATGGGGCCACCGTTGTTTGTAATCTAACACACACTGCTTCGGTGACCCCCGCATGACAGATGCACCATCTGCTCCAACGCATACCAACTTCGTGAGCAATTTCATAATCACCATACCAAGCAACATCTTTCAAATGAGAAACAACTATTTTATATAGGTTTTCAAAGATTGCAATTTTCAACCATTTTCATAACACCCAATGATGAGGAGTCCTTATATGATTTTCTAAAGTATATATGTGGATACATACCCATGCGTGTGTTGTCGATCATTGTCACTTCATCAATCAAAGAGAGATAAAGTTTGCTTTTTTTACATTCTCTTTCAAATCTTCCTTCTCTATCATCGAGAGGCATTTTGCCATTTCCCATCCACTACTCTCGCACTCAATGAGACCGAGGTACATTCAAGATTCCGTTAAATTGATACAAAACTTTGAAATCAAGGAAATCGACATCGCCTCTTCCTTTTTTAAGTATTTGAAAAGAGTAGAGAATTGTATGAATTTTGCATGTAGATTTGTTTCTTTCATCTTACCAATATGCGATGTGATTGCTCCTCCCTTTTCCAACGAGATGTCTGTGTTTTTTTTCGCTCCGCCTCATATTCCGCCGCGATCTCGATACGCATGCACTCCTTTTCGCTTTTCCACCTATGTGTTTTGATTTTCTCGCCATCCGCCCCTCGTTAGCTTAAATATTGTTTTCCACAATGTTTTTCTATTGGTCCAGCCTTTCAGCTTGCATTTTTTTGTTGCTTTCCCAATTTCCACGCATATATTGTACATGTACATTCACATGGGATTTCTTCGTAATTTGATGATTGTATGTGTTCAATAAATGGAAATTTAGCCGCCCAATCAAACTTGTATGTCCCGCCAATGGTCCACATATTCTTGTTTGTTTTCAATGCTTTACTTTTTTGAGTAGAATTTGAGCAATATCGCAATCACCGGTTTCCTCTTTCTTGGACCGAGTTTGATATTGATTTTGCCTTCCATTTTCACGAGTGTTTCAGTATCTCGTGATATCTAGCCGCACTTCGGTCGCACCCCAACAGAACAATATCTTCAAGATCTCGGCATATTATCGTAGGTTTCATTTGTTTGATCGTGATACTGCGTGCAGAATGCATGTCCACCTCAATAATGCCTTCCACACGGCCGTATTCTCGATTCTTTTTCGTAAGCATCTATATGATTGGTATTTACATT